>VWZW01000738.1:70600-210052 GCA_013397115.1 Edolisoma coerulescens | reverse complement strand
TTTTTTTTTTTTTTAAGGTATTTCTTATTTTAAAAAATACACACAAGATCCTGTACCTTCAAACCTTAGGAGAGGCCTTAACAGCGGGCAAACTCTGAGTTCAGCTTACCCGCAAGCTTCGAGGCAGGAGACAAGCTGGGCCTCTGTGTACTCTTTTTCCCAGATGATGCCCTTGGTTATTTCTGTGTGTGGGGGTGGTGGCTGCTGCCACCCAGCCCTTCTTCTCGCAGCCACACATGCAGATGCAGTAAGTCATGCCTTCACTTTGGGTTGGAGGCAGACCCGGGGCAGCCCTGGCCGATGCCCTTTGGTGCCGTGATTCAGCCTGACGGGAGAAAACAGCCTGTGCTGGCTCAGCCGCAGCAGTGAGCCGTGGGGTGTGACTTGTCCCAGCTCTCAGGCAGGGAAGATTAGCCTAAGCCACTTTCATCTAAGCCCGACATTAGGCAGAGCAGACAGGGTCAGCTCCTGTGACTCAGCTGATACGCAGGAGCTCGGTCACACGCCTGGGCTCTGGGTTTGTTTACTGGTCAGCTCTGCTTCGGTGCTGTCTGCTGTTTGCTAAGATGTGACTTCACAGGGGATGAATGGTGCTTTCTGTGGAGATTAAAGAGTGGGCTGGTGCTCAGTTGCGTAACTGAGTCTCTGCTGATTCACATCTTAAAATTATCTGAAGTGTCAGTCTGAGAGCAGTCATTAAGGGCTATTACAGAAAAAAATCCCACTGAAAGCCCCAGCCCCAAACCCCAGCCCAATGACTGAAAAAGCTGCAGGTCCCTATCTCTAGTGCTTGTCTTGGACCCAGTAGCTGATAAGCTATGTGGGTGTACCAGAGCTTGCACGGCCTGGAAATTGTGAGTAACTGACCCTGATGGACAAATCAATGGAACTCCTGGACCTACAGGTTCCCTGGGGACATGTGACCTGCTTTTGCACAATACAGGTTTCCTGTCAAAGAACCCTTCTCGACTCTTCCTGTAATCTGAATTTTAGCCATTTTCCCATTTCCTTTGTTCCTCTCTCTACCTTCAGAGATAAACTTGATGTTTTTCTGACCTGTTTTGTTTATCCAACAGATTGAAGGTTTTCAGCAGTTCTTCATGCTTAGAGTTTGTTTGTTTAGGTTTTTTTTTTCTTTTTTGAAGTCTAAAGGGTCTCTTCTCTCTGCCCTGCCTTTGAGCTGTAAACGTGTTTTGTAGATGACTGCCCATATCCTGCTCACTACTCTTTCATTACATTTTAGAAGTAACCAGGAAAAATGCTCCTGATATTTTTACTTTTTTAAAATTAGCTAGCTTAGAAACTGGACTACAACTTGGGGGCAGAAGCTGTACAGCCTTCATGCACATTTTACCACCTTGGGACTGGAGCTGGTGGGAAACCAAGTTAATGCCAGCACAAACTCTCTCAGAAGGGTTGTTTTTATCTTGATCTCAGTGCCACAGCAGTAGGAGTTTTGATTGACTAAGAAAACCTCTGTTTCACTGCCAATGACCTCCGAACCCTCTTGTGATTTCATGCTGATTGCAGCTATGTAAGCCTCTAAATAAACTTGTCTCTCTTTGAAAACTGAAACTTTGCTTCTGCGCTTTGCCATACTTTCTGTTAATTCAAATAAAAACAGAATTAATGATAGAAAAAGATATTTATGAGCACTGTAAATTTTTACATTTTGGGCAGTTAGCAAGCCTTTTCAGGTAATTTGCCATTTAATTTTATTTACACAGATCCAATCTTAAATTCAAGATGTATCTGTTATTGTGTGTTATCACAATGCATATTTTATTCTTTGCAGCTTCTTAATGTACTCTGTCTTTGACTTGTAATATTAATAAATAGTTAGAGGATTCTATCTCCCAAAAAATCCTCTCTGAACAGGAAATAATGATGGTCAATAGTCCTTATCGGGGTTCTGATATTTGTTTTAGTAGCTCTGCTCTTGATATGGAACTAGATTTTTTTGCATATTTATAGTCACCATCATTTTCTTCCTAATATGAATTTATGTCCAGCCAAAAGAAGTCCCTCAGTATCAAAAACTTGCTGGTATGACAATGGCTGTACTTCTGTTGTAATTGTAGATTTAGACAGTGGCTTTCTGATCCAGATCTGAATTGTGGCTCACGGATTCACCCTCAGAAATGTTTCATTTTTTGCTATTGTGAATGATTTTTTACTGCTGTTAAGATCTTTTCTGTGCTTTTTAGCTGAAATATTCATGAAAAGATTCACTTTTTCAGGCTCCTTTAAAAATCTTCATTGGTCTTAGAGCCTAGTTCACCATTCATAGAGAACCCAAACCACTGACTTTACCCAGTGCAGTTGTGCACAGATGGAATATTTGTTTCCCTGAAGTAATGGAATGAATGACAGGAATTTAGCTTCTGCTTTGCTTTTCTTGTGCATTGTCAGATATCAGGATCCTCTTTCTGTGTACATACCACATTCCTTTTAAAAACTATTCTTATCTTGTTTATGAGCATTCCTTGCTGTTTTTCTTGTCAGTCAGTCATGTGATGTATTTCCTCACCAAAGAGCCCAACAAATTCTTTTAGTTTGGACACAAACAGGGGTGAAATGAAAAGTGATGTTTATGGGTTCTGATGTTTACAGTGTTGAAGTTAATTTGGTGTTTTGAGTCATATCAGACAATGTTAACATAAATATTTCACCAAAAAGTTTGCTTGTGGACATGACAAGCAGCACCTTCCTTGCCCTCTGGCTCCATTAAGGGTGTCAGTAAAATCATATTCAGGAAGAAAACTGCAACTCAATTTTATCAGCTGGATTTCAGTGCTGTGCCCTGACTGATAAATCTATGGAGGTTTACATTGCAGAAGGTGGGTGGGGAGAATTCAAATGTTTTCTTGTAAAAAAAATTAGATCTCTTCTGTTTTTCAAACATCAAAACATAAACTTCAATGCATATAACCATTGCCAACATATTCTGAATTGCTTGGATAGAAAAAAGTATAATCTTCATACTTACTGGTTAGTAAAACAAACAGTGTTTTAAGTAAAAACTTGATAAGGAAAAGATTTATTCAAAGTGTATTTTTGACAGGTTCTGGGCCCCTCACTACAGGAGGGACTTCGAGGTGTTGGAGTGAGTCCAGAGAAGGGCAGTGGAGCTGGAGAAGGGTCTGGAGAGTCCCATGAGGAGCAGCTGAGGGAGCTGGGGGTGTTTAGCCTGGAAAAGAGAACGCTCAGAGAGTTCTTATTGCTCTCCACAACTGCCTGACAGGAGGCTGCAGCCAGCTGGGGATCAGTCTCTTCTCCCAGGTAACCAGCAATGGGAGATGAGGAAATGGCCTCAGGTTGCACCTGGAGAAGTTCAGGTTGAATATTAGGAAAAATTTCTTCACTGGAAGAGTGGGTAAGCATTGGAAGGGGCTGCCCAGGGGCGTGGTGGAGTCACCATCCCTGGCAGTGCTCAAAGAAGGAGTAGAGCTGGCACTCAGTGCTGTGGTTTAGTTGATGTGGCAGTGTTTGGTCAAAGGCTGGACTTGATGACCTTGGAGGTCTCTTCCAGCCTCAATGATTCTATAATTCTATACCCTCATTAGTTACCAACCATAACTTATATATTTCTTTGAAATTTAATAAGAAATTTAATGAGAAATTTAATAAGAAATACAAGACTGACTAGGAATGTAGTGGCAACAAATATGCAACAAGAATGCGAATATGTTATTTTTCTTATGATACCAATGCCATGGGGAAAAAAGAGGATTCAGGGTAGCCTGGAGGTTGTTTCAGTTCTTCTGCATGCAAGTCCTTTAAACTTAGAGCAGAACATTTTGACTTTATTGCTGTCATTAATCCCAAAAATTTACGTTTGCATTTTATGGCCAAGCAATTGAATAGGAAATGCATTTTTTCTGGATGCACTCACTAGCTCTCAAAATGGGGGAATAAACAAGCAATTCATAGCACTCAGCAAAATTCTTTTTTTTCTAAAAAATTATGGAAATAGAACTTTTTTAGAGATCCTCCTTGGAGTCTGTTTCACTGTGATATGAGATCTGCAAACACTTCAGAGGTGATTGCCCCTCTGGGAGTGAAATATCTGATTTCAGAGAGTTTCCTCATTTTCTGGGATCTGTATAAAGAGGAGGTAAGCCTTTACATCAGGTTTTGTACCTTTTCTGCCAAAGCTGTTTTTACCAGCTGTACATGTGGCACTGGAGAGCTGGCATTAAAGCAGGATGCAGCTTGCAGACACATTAAAATCACTTTTGGAAAAATGCACTGTGAGCATAAAGCCAAAGTAAATCTTTGTAGTACTTCTAAGGAGAGCCATCCATCTGCGTGGAACAGATATTGATTTCAAATTGGGAATGTGCACAGGAAATTATGTTGACACTTTATCTTCTAATCCTCAGCTGAAGAAAATGGACAGTGATAATGCCAGCACTTTAAAAGCAAAAGCAATTGGTCATATGCATTGTTTAAATTAAATATTCTGATAAAGCACATGTGTTGTTTAAATTAAATAGTCTGAAAAAATCTATGTTTAAAAACCCCACAAAAGCACTTAATTCTGTCTGGGTATTTGTTAATGATTACAGATGGTTTCAGGAATTACATGGGAAGTACAAAATATAAGATCAGTCCTGCTCCCGAAAATACTATACAGAGGATTACTTATAAAAAATTATTTGGATAACAGATAAATATATGAGAAATTCATTATCTAACTAATTGCATTAGCAATTGGTGTTCACATGTTGGATTCTTTCCTTTTCCAGTTAATTAAGAATAAGAAAGTTATGACTAATTTTGAGGTCACAGAAAAATCTAGTCCAATAATCCTCTATTAAAATCATCTTTATTTGGACATCCTAATGAAAATATTATTTCTGACCTCAAGTGTCACAAACATGGGACAAGAGAACTCGGAGTTATAAAATGTTCCATTTTTCAATGGTTTTATGCCAGTCATATTTCAAGGCAAATGAATGCAACATCAGATCACACAGGCTGTGTGTCCCATGGGTAAACACAGAAAGATTGTTGTCAGTTTTGGAGCTTCACCAGTTTCCAGGAGGGGCATGAATTCCTAGTGAGAAAACAGACATCTGACAATAAGTTCATTTTTCTCAGTTAACACCCCAGGATGGCTCAGATGATGCCCCAGAGACGGCTCCCCCTCTCTGCAGGTGACTGCTGTGAGATCAATCCCCTGCCAAAATGCAAGGTTGCTCCAACCAATATTGTTCCTGGCGTTGGAAATTGTTAGTCCTCTGTCTCTGGAAATTTCTGAGGTAAAAAGCTCTGTGCCAAGGCTCCGTAGCCTTGTAGTCAGAGAATTGTCTCATGTCCGACCTGACTGCAATTTGAATTATTTCTGTCCGTTGGTGATACGGGGAACAGGTTCTTCTCCTCAGCTTTACAGTATTACAATATCTGCTTTTACGTATTTGAAGCTTGGTGTTCTTTTGGAATTGTGAAAATCATTCCTGCCTAAGTGTAGCTCTTTGCTCTTGCCCTTACTGAATTATCTCCCATTTTTTTCTGACCATTTTTCTGACCAGATTAATTTTGGCAGAAATGAGTAGGCCAGAAATTGAGTCTGTACCAGGGACTGGACATGCTGGTTTGACTGTAGGGACCCAAGGCAGCAAAAAATGGAGTTTCTGTTTGGTCTGTGTTCATTGGAGACCTCACTGTCCTCTTCATGACAAGGAGTGAGGGGAATATTCCTCAGTGTGTATCAAGCCTTTGAGGTCATAATTTGAGGAAAACTTGCAGCCTAAGAATGCCTCCTGATCTGATAATGCCAGGAATGGCAGCACAGCTTTGTATGGCTGTGGTTGTGTTTTGAATTCATAGGAGTGTGACAGGTTAAAACACCTGTGTTTTTCCCTACCCAAGGTCAGAAATACCTACACAGAGTGTGGGGGTTATTTAACACAGGTGGATTTTTCTTTATAGGCAGATTACTCCCAAGAAATTCTAAAGTGGATATTTCTACAGCTGCTCCCAAAAATTCTGGATCTTTCAGCATTAGTTTTTAGATTAGTTGGATGAAGATACTATTGGGAAATAGAAAATCAGGTCAGAGTCTACCAGGAAGTCTCAAAAAACAGCCCCCTCAGAAGTATTTACTTTCTGAGATACTTCTAAAGGTTTATAAAATAAAACATTTTCCACAGATATTTTTTTCCTTGTTCTCCTACTCTTAAGAAACAGTTCAAAAAGCCAAAAAAAAGCCCCAGTCCTGTAATCATGGACTAGGGACTGACTCCCTGGATGGGGTCAGTCCCACGGAGAAGTCAGCCCTAAATAAGAAGGAAAAGCAGATGGTCATCTGCAATAAATATGACAGTTGCACAGGGAGCAGTTAAGAGATTTTTTCTAATTTACCTTTTCCACATAAAGATTTTACTTGTTCAAAATTATTTTAAAAAGGGCTTTAAAATAACAAGGGTTTTTGAAATATCTTGCAATAATAAATTCCAAGGTAAATTAAACCCATGGTTTATGCTGTCAGTATGAACAGCAGGAAAGAAGACTGAGCAATATCCAGATATCACCAACAGAAAGGTGATTAGACACTGGAACGGGCTGCCCAGGGAGCTGCTGGAGTCATCATCCCTGGAGGTGTTTAAGGAAAGACCAGATGTGGCACTCTGTGCCATGGTGTGGTTGACACCGTGGTGTCTGGTCACAGGTTGGGCTCCATGATCTCAGAGGTCTTCTCCAACTTTACTGACTCTGGGATTGTGTACATTCCTTTTTCTGGACTCAGGGCTCAATATGGTGGCAGTGTGACAAAATGCTATTTTCTGACATGCAATACAAACCTATGAAAAGTTCAAACAGCTTAGAAAGCCACAGATCCTGATTTCTGCCTTCAGGAGGAGCCATTTCTTTGGTATTAGGAGAGCTGTGTTTTAATGATTTTGGTTCTGCAGTTTCTTTGCTGAGCTTCTGTGCCTGTCTCTGCAGCCGTGTCCTGCAGCTGGGTGGGAAACAGCACAGGGGGAAAAACGTGGGCTGTGACAGAGCAGGGTGACAGCAGGCAGGCAGCAGTTGCATTTTTTAGTGATAAACCCATCTGTAACAAACATGTAGCGTGTGTTTCTCTGATATGATGGCTGCTTGTGTGAATGCTAAAAGGGGCTCTCACCCTCCAGATCCAGGCAGGTAGGAAGGAAGAAGAAAAAGAGGCAAGAAGATTATTTTCTGATGAACAAGCTCGTCTTGGATGGGCACTTAAAAAATAAACCTAGTTAAACTGGCGTGATTTACACCATGCTCCCAGCATCAAACTCTGCTCTACTGGTAAGTCGCTTTTAGCAATCACAGATCCTTGGCATCCAGAAAATCCAAATAAGAAAGCACACAGTTGTCAGAAAGCTTGAATTTATCACACAGGTGTCCATAAACCAGAGGAAGCTGAAAACCTTTCTGTCTATGATAATTCTGATTGCTTCAAGTGCAACAGGACATAATCACTGTAGATTATTCTGACCCGAGGAACCTTTCTGCAGAAGAGATGGCAGAAAGAATGGAGCACATGGAAAATGAGGAGCATCTGTGCAATGAAAGCCTGCTCTCACCTTGGGAAGGGGCAGGCATGATTTAATGCAGGAAAAGGATGAGGTGACTGTAGTATCAGTGGAGAGGTGAGGGACCTTCATCACAGCCCAAGCACTGAGGAGTGAAGCTGCTTTTGTTAGGAGGATGATGATCCTGCTGTCAGAGCAGAGGGCATTGAATTCCCCCCTGAGAGCTGCTGCAAAAAAAACCAGCCAACCCTGGAGGGTCTGAACATGAAATAGCAAACAGCCAGTGGCTCACATGAAATGAGCACAGTGGTTCAGACAAAACGAGCACATGGAGAAAGTGTAACATAAAAGGACTTGAATAACAAGGACAGTAATGGATGTTATCTAGATGGTGAAGGTAGAGGCCATAAACTCATTTGTGTTTTTTGTTCCTGATGAAGACTCCTCTGTGTTCATCTCCTTGTACCAATTCCATTTCCATGGTAACAATCATATCATCTACCTGAACTGGAAGTCAATGCCTCTTTCATGCAGTCTTGTCATGGCTAACTACTGCCTCCTGACAATCCTTTGTCCTTGCCTTTTGGAGACTACTATCTTGGAGCAGATTATTCAGTTCAGAGATTTGTCATTATTTCCTTTCTGTTTCTGAACAGACAGTCCTTAGTTTTGCCCTTTGTCAGCCCGGAGTTAACCAAATGTCTCTTCTGACTTTCTCAAAAATATCTGTTTGTGTGCTATCAGTTATGAAAATTAATGAAATATACATTTAAGAGATTACCAGGAAGCTGGAGGAGAATGCCTGCCATCTTTTTCTTACAAGAATGTTAATTGATCAGCAGAGCAGACCATATTCACAGGCACGAGTCTCTCAACTGTGTCACTGCTGCAGTAAACCCAAGATATTGTTGCCACTACAGTCCACAAAATTCTTATTCTGCCCCAACCCACGGCCTGTTTCCCAGCTTATTCCGTGCTGCAGGACCAGCAGCCCAATCTGTGTTGTGCTCCAGACAAGGTGTGAGCAATACTGCAGTGTTATAAGTTGTTCTTTGTCATAGCCAAGGTGAAATGTGTGTGGTGAAACCCCCAAACGAGCGCAGGAATGGGGCCGTGCTTTGTGTTAGACAGGAGCACTAAAATATCCATGGGGATTAAGAAAAACAAAAACAGTTGTGAAAGTTCATCTTAAAACTATAAAATAGAGCAAGAGTGAACCTCAGACTGAAAAGAGCTTCCCCCCCTCCCAGCCTCCAGGGCCCAAGAACTTTCCTCTGTGGCTGCCCACAAACTCTTTGTGTGGTGCTGGCAGAGTGGCCCAAAGGATGCCAGCTCCTGTCCTCCCCTCTCCCCTGGGGCTCCATGCAGAGGACATGGAATCTCCTCACGCTGCTGGGACAGAGCCAGGGGATGGGGAGTAGGGCCCATGCAGCGTTTGACAATGAGCAGCTCTTTTATGGAGTGCTGGGAGCCCTTGTGCCCCCTTTCCTGCTGGTGGGATGTCTGGGTGCTTCACCCCCTCTTGGGCTTTAATTCATTATGAAGCTTGGATTTCCAGGGCAGCAAGGCCCAGAGAAGACTCTTCCTGAACCTCTGAGGATTGCACATTAAAATCTGTGTATAGAATAGTGACACAGGCTTTCTCCATTGTGTTATATTGTGGCACAAAGCACATCCCGAGAATGCCTTTTCTAAAGAGCAGACTCAATCCATGTTTCCATCCAAAGACTTTATTTCTTAAATAAAGAAAACTGCACATCCTTCTCAGTAAAAGTTCTCAAAGCATTCCAAAGGTGGCTGATGCCCTTTTGCATTTATGCATTTGTAGTTTTACAGGCAAGGAATAAAAGGCCAAATACTGCCTTTAACCCACGGTCACGCAGGAAACCAGTGCCAGTCCACCTTCCTTCCAGCCTGAGGATGTCTTTAGCTGTGCATCCCATGTCTGCTGTAACACAGAAACAATGCTCTAGTCATCAGGCCTGCTTAGAATGATATAGTTTCTTTTGCTAAAAGCAGAGTATCACTGTTGCAGCCCAGCAGTCTATACACTCTTAATTTTATTCTGGAACTCCTTTTCAGAATCATTCCCTGATGTTTGGCTCTTCTGTGGATGCTATTTTTAAACAGAACAACAGCTCTTTCAGTGTAATGAACAAAATGGGCTTTCTGTAGGAACAGCTGTGGATTGCTTTTCAAGTACCATTATTTGTGGTTTTTCTGGGGGGATTTTTTTGGGTGTGTTTGTTTGTTTGTTTGTTTGCTATAAGACAGAAATGCAGCTGTCATTAAAATAATTTTAAAAATACAGTCAGTACCTGTATTTCACACTAAAAGCTTTTTTTTTTTTTTAAACGTTATTTAGCATTTTAAACAGTATTTTTGAAACAAAATACCTGGAGTTTATCTGTGACTCACAAACCCAGGACTGAGCAGTGCCATGCACCTGCACTTTTATGCTCCTCTGAGCCACCTTTTCCTGGAGTTGGAGGAGAGGATGAGAAAGATTCTGCTATAATCAATGGAAGAGACTTGAAGCATTGGGGAAAATGCCTCAAAAGTAGATGCTGAAAGAGAACTAATGAGAAAAACACCCAAGAGTGACACGTACAACCTTTAAAAGTAGTGTATGATACAGAACCGTTCACCTAGGAACATTCCTTCTGACACACAGTGATACATGAAAAATAGTGAGAAGTGGCAACTTGAAGCTGATAAAAGTGAATATTTGGCTGCAGCTAATGTTCTGGCAGGATCAACAGTGGTCTGTACTGCTACATGGATAAGAAATGTGGAAATTTTATGGGAATACTCTAGAAGTTCGATGGTTAGGAGTAGCCTTGATGTGATGTACGAGAGTTTTATGTTAAGTATAAACCACGTTTGTGGGGGTGTATATTCCTATGCTCTGTGGTATAATAAACCTCTCCTGTTAAAGCTTATATCTAATTTCTCTGGAAGCACGTGATTTTATATTGCTCTCTAGAAGGCTTTCTACAGTGATCTTCAGAGCTGTGAAGGTTGTCAGGCTGTGTTTTGGACAGGAAGGATTTCTTATTTGATTTCCATGGCCTTGAAGCAGAAAACATAGCTTCAATAGGAAGAGAACTTGTCAGAAATGGGTTATTGTTTTTTTTAATTAACCTTAGACTTTAAGACTCATTTGTGTGTGTGAGGGGGTTGTACACGTGTGGTATCTAGTCATCATGTAATTTATATTAATGGAGTCTTCACATATTTTATTGGACATTAATTTAAGATTACTGGGGTAAGCAAGCCTCAGGTTATGTAAAAGATGAAAGTTGTAACAGCTGAGAATAATGTAATTTTAATACACATTAATGGCTGTGTTGACCTGGCACCGGTGGCCTTCAAGTCTATTTGAAAAGCTGCTAAAGATTCTAAACCTTTTGCGCTGTGTGGAGCTTGTAAATGATCTGGGATCCATCACCCCAAGCAAAGAGCTGCTTTTCTTTAGGGTTGTAGTGTACGGTGGAATGGCTCCCCTGGCGTTTTGGGAAGTGCAAGCCTGGGTTTATGTAGGTATTTAGGGCATCCAAAATATCATAAACACACCGGATGCGGGAGGTGCCTCCAGAAGGAGAGTTGTAGACCACGTGGAGCGTGTTGCAGGCCATGAAAGCTGCCTCAGCATCCTTGCTGCTGCACGGGGTGTCCCAGGAGTGCTCCACGGCCATGGTTACATGGTTGATTTTGGTGATGACCATGTTTCCCCCGGTCTCTGGTTCTGCATGGAGTGCCCACAGCCCCTGCTCATCAACAGCCAGGTCTATTTTTGTCTGTGGAGAGAGCTGGTAGGCAGGGATCCTTCCAGCCCCTGGCAGCAGCATTTGGTCAGCTACATTTCTCCTCTGGATATTGAATTTAATGATCTCGTTTAAGGAGCCGTGTCTGTGGTAGAAGAGGAAACCCTGATAGATGACGTGGCCAGTTCCTTCCCAGGGCAATGGCAGGAGGACTCTGCGAGCCTTCAGTGTGTGACTGCTTTCCATGAAAGTCATGATATTTGCAAATTCCAAAATCACATTATTTACAGAGCCACTTAATAAATAAATCTTTGCATGCTTTTTGCCAGGATCTTTCATCCAAGAGCCATGCTTTCCTCCAGTCTTCTTAACTATCTTTAGGGACCTAATACCTGCAAGCATGTGGTCACAACCTGCAAGAAACACCCAAAGACACACAAAAAAATAATTAGAATATCTGTAAATTTTCTAGTTTCCTTTCTTTGAATTACTTAGTTTCTTTTTAATTAATCTCTAAGGCCAGAGTCAACATATGAGTAAAAGTGTCAGCAGTGTGGCTATGGTAAGTTGTGGTGAAAATAGTTTTATATGATATTTTCCCTTAGAAAACTGTGTTATCTTCATCTACCTACAGAGTGTTTGGTTCTGTTCTATTGCATCAGTGTTATCCAAAAGGGGTTTGGATATTTGTGTGCCTGACAGGAGACTGAGAGCACAGTTAGTGATTTTCTGATTATTCTTGATGGTCCATTTACAGGGCTATAATTTTTACTTCAGAGAACCGACTTCTGGTTTAGATCAAAGCAGTAAAATAATCAAATTTATTTCTTGTTGGAAGCATACGAATTAAAATCCATTATCCTGATAGGCCACGTGTATAGTATTTTTGTTTCAGGACTGGTCTTATCCTCAGGTAGCCTCTTTTTTATGCATTTATAGTATAAATAGAAACAAAAATAGATCAGCATAACAGAAAGCCAAAACACTGGGCTATATTCCCATTCCCTTTCCCAACACCTGCACACAAAGGAGCTACAACAAAATATAGATCACAAAACCAGGGATGTGCATGCACTAAGGGGGCCTTTGAAGGAGCTGGTGTGATGTCTGTGCTATCAGTTCCTGTGCCAGGAGCTTGCCTGGTGGAACCACACAGCTGCTTACCTCACTGCAGGGTTAGAATTGGCGTCAGCAGAGAGCGAGCCACAGCTTTGGCTTCGTTACATTTTGTGTGCACTCTGCAGGGATGTCTCAGACCAGAGAGCACCAAGCCTGTGAGGACTCAGGCATTTAGACTCTAAGACCTTTATCAAGCAGCATCCTTTCCAGGAAAAACTATTGCAAAGCGTATTAACAAGCTTGTTTACCAAAGGCACTCATAAATTAGGAGGCACAGCATTTGAAGTTTAAAGAATTGCTTTCTGTGGAGAGCAGCCATTTCGGTAAACAGGACAAACAAAGCTCCAAGGCAGGAAGTTCTGGCAGCAGATGAAAAGGAGAAAGCAAAACCAGCCCCCCTATTTGGCCTGATATGAACCTATTGAAGTCTGTGGCAAGATTCCAGTTGCCTGTAGAAAGCAATCTTTATGTCATTTGTGTGTGCTGATACCCTCTAATCAAAGCTGTTGGATATTGCTGCTGCAGCATGGATTTTTTTTTTTTTTCCTGGGAGTCTTCACTCCGGAAGCACCTTCCCTGAGCAAGCCACAACAGCTTTCTCAAATCTAGCATTTATTGATTGGATAGATTAAAAAAAATTAAAGCTGCTGTATAAAAAACCCTAGGCAGCCTTAGCAGCATCTTCCTCTGCAGGGCAAATAACCAGATTATCACCTGAAATCTGTGGACAGCATCCCACTTCTTCAGAGAAGATTTTTAACTCTCTTTGGTTTTTATAACAGCTTGGAGGAAGACTGAGAAAATCACAGTAAACAAAAAATTAATATTTTTCCAAGTTCTCTGCAATGATACTTTCAAGGCCCACTGTTTCCTATCATACCCCAAAATGTGCAGAAGACAATGTCACGTTTTCTACCCAAAACAGGGTGAGGTAGCTGCTGCTGCATGTAAGAGCAGTGATTCTCCTTGATTATTATTTTCTGTGCGAACTTGAGCCAAACCCAGTAACAAAGCTGGACTTAAAACACCTCTTTTCTGCTAGAATTTTGAAGTGAGTCAGCAAAAATAATCACAGATTCTGGTTAAAACGTGACAGCATAGAAGCAGAGCTGCTATTTGCTAGAGTTGAGGGTCTTCCTACTTTTTCTAAGTGCTGTAAAATCTACACAGGGACTACTTTTGCCATCAAATTCAATGGGAAAAGCATCTGACTACTACCCACAGTAGAGAACAAATTGAAAATAAAGTTGCTATGAACTACTACAATAAAGTTAAAAGTAATAATTTCCAACAAAGGAAAATGGAAAGTAATTTTTCCCCTGCTAAAACTCTCAGAAAGATACAATTTTCAAAGTGCCCTAACCACAGTCAATTTAAAAATCACCAATTTTTTTCCTGTCTGAAAAAAACACCTAATGTTCAAAAGTTCTCTAAATGGAAAACAGAACTATTGATATTTAGAGCACTGAGCTGTGGAGTATGAGGAGAGCTCAGGAGCAGAATAGGTGATTGCTTCTGTAAGCATCTGCCTTAATACTGATTTGCTAGAAAAGTTCAAGGAAGAAATTGTAAACTTATGTGCAAAATTAAATCAGCCTGATTCTACTGAAGTCAGCAGAATTGTATAATTGATAATGCTAAAGTTCTTTCACCTGGCTTTTTAAAAAATAACAGTTTATATTTCTTATTATTTATTTTTCATTTCTTACACTATGAAAACAAAACAGACTACTTTAAATATGTCTATAATACATAATTTACACCCATACCTAAACTTTTTAAGGTGAAGATAATTATAAAATGTCATTTGTTTTAAAAAAATTATAGATTGTGCGTATATTCTTAATGCTGGGTGCCAGAACACTTTATTTTCAAATCAGAACTGAGCTTTGCTTATGGACAAGACTGTGTGCTCTCTTGGTAAAGTAAAAGGAGGGGACAAGGAGAGGAAGAATGACAGAGAGGGACAGTAAAGCAGATGCAAATTGTAGAAGTGAATTAAGTGTTTTTATTGACTCGTGAGTATTCTTTTGAGTTGAGGTTTTGACCCTGCCCAATCCAAAAATAAAAGAGCACCATTAGTTCCTTGGCACAGCTGCAGTACTCAGAAATGTATTTTTCTGGGACTTTGCAAGAGCACACCTTCAGAGGAGTTTACCTTTCTTTATAATAAAAAGCATCTTCCAAAGAAATTAATTTGATATGCAGCAGAATTTCTGCAAAGTAAATGTTTGAATTGTATTTTTCTCCCTCCCTCTCCCATACCTTTTTTGCATATACCTAACTTTTATAAATCTAGTATTTACACTGCCCAATCCCCCTTGCAATTATCTGTGGTATTCACATAGCTGATGAAAATCTGTTATCCCTGCGTCAGCATGCACACGTGGGGTAGGGATCTGGCTTGTTCACACCAAAGTTCTGAGAAATAAACTGTTCTTACTTGCATTGAGCATGACTTTAAGTCTCTTTTTTTCTTCCTCCTCTTCAAGCAGCTGCTGTTTCACCAGGTCTTCGTGCACTTCTACGCAAGCATTGGAATCTGTGACAGACCCAAAGTAGTCAATGTCCCTCTGTGCATGGTCAATCCTTGACAGCAAATTCTCTACTTCACTCTTGACCTCAGCCTTATCAGTGGTCAGCCCTGCCAGGCGGGACAGCACCGTCTTGGAAAAGTCTCGGAATTCGTCCACGTATTCCAGCACGTCTTGGTTGCATTTCTCCAGCCTCTTCTTGGGTTAGAGCATGGGAAGAAAAAACATGGATAGACATGGATATTCTGTGTACATGACAGCCTCACTCATGATTACTTTAAAAACCATGCTGTTCCCTCCTTCCCAGTCCCCCTGCACCCATCTATTCCAACCCAACGTGCTGTTGCTGGTATCTGTGTGAGGAGAACGTCTGAGACTGGCACCAAATTCACAGGTCTGGACAAAACCCCACATTTTTTTCCTTAACGTGGTTACTGATAGCCAGATACTTTGTTTTGCTGCCTAAAGAAGGAAAAGTGCTCTGGTGGAAGCAGCCAGAGATACTTAAAGGGCTCATGATCTCTGATGACTTGATTTCCAGAAATGTTTTGGAACTGCTCCTTTAGGACCCCTGGTGAAGCAGTCTTGAAGAGTTTTCTGCAGGAAATCTATAGCCATGAACATTTCACATGAATACACCTCTTCTGACCAAGGCAGAATCTCATGTGGCTATTTTTCACCCATTTAAATGTGAAAATGAAAATACTGAAATGTTATGTTGGAGGAAGTTTCGGGTTGTTTTTTTTTTTTTTTCTCAAATCGTTGGCTCCATTAAAAAAAAAAACCAACAACAAAAAACCAATCAACCAAAAAAAACCCTAAAAAACAAGCAAGCCAAAAAACTATTTCTTTACGCCTAAATTCAAATTATCAATGTTTTTAAAGGTAAGTAATAGGGTTTCTCCGTTGCAATGCAGCTGCTTCATAGGTGTCCTGAGAATTGTAGCCCAGCTGCCACCTGGGGAAGATGAGGAATGTGAGTGGATGTTTTAGCCCAGACACCCCATCGCAGTAGGTCTAACTGCTAGACTGGGTGTTCTGATTTGGAGCTTCATGCACAGATTTCAGGTGTTTTGTTTTAAGGTGGGAATGTCTGAGTTTGCTGAATGGTTGGTGCTCCATGTAAACCTGGTGGTTGTGGCTGGTTTGCTTTGTGAGCTGTGATTTCTCTGTGCTGCCTCCTCTCTCCCCCATCTATACCAGGCCATAAGTCCCCAGGAAGTTGCTTAATTACTTTCTAGAAAAAAATTTATTTTAAATGTTTTCTAGTGCTGTCTTCAGTATCTGCCTCCCTCTTTGTTCTGTTCTTTATTTTTGCCCCTTGCACCAAATGCCACAGGTAGAGTTACATCATTTTTAATGGGTGCTAAAGGAACAGAAATTGTTGCCAGGTGAAGTTGCTCCTATAGCGGCCAAGAAAATGTAAATCTCAGTCCACAAAGTGGAAAGAGAATATCAGGCTAATCCTTCTGTTCCTTCTGTGTTGAGAAGATAAGACTAATGAGGGCTTTGTACAAAAAGGGATGTGAAATCAGGCAAGATAGAGCTTTTCTAAAAGTTTGCCAATGCAAGTCGGGAGCCAGGGACATGTCAATAATTTAGGATAAGAAATATATGATTATAGCACACCCATACTGAAGAGGTGTTTTGCAGTACTGGTAACTTTCTACTGTAAAAAAAGAAGCCAGAACTGCTACATTTATATAAGTAAATGAAAGGAATTCAAGGAACTGAAAGGACTGCATTTCAGTCTCCCAGATATTAAGGGTTTATTTAATGTGCAGATACACTGCTGGTTTGCATAAATGAGTCTTAAACTACCCTTCCAGGTAGGGATATCTGCACATAGGAAAAATAGCTGATAAATTTCTATCTCCTTGCTAATAAATACTTGTCAGCATTTCTACTGGTCACAATACGTTTATACAATTCCTTAGGATGGACTGTGGCAGTACTATTTTAAGTTTTTGCATTTTTAGCTAAATTAACTGATGTCATTAAAAAAAAAATACAAGTGGTAACCGAATAAAAACATAATATTATGAAATTATACCCGGCAGCAAATTATGTGGTAAGTAGAGATCATTATAGTTAAAGTTTTAGCAACAATTTTACCCATTCATTGGAAAAAGCTGGAAATGTACCCTCCTGGTTTGGTACATCATACAGACTGTCCTGGGCTCAGAACATCCACACATTTTCAAGCCTCTTAGCAGTTAGGCAGAGCTGCAGAAGGATTCATCAGGCACGTACCTCCAGAGACAGGAAACGCTGGTCAATGTAGCTCAGCAGGGCTGCATCCTGCATCAAGTACTGTGCTGCTCCCATGATGCTCATGAGGAGTGGAATTAGCAAAAGATGGACTTGTAAGACTACCATTGTACCAGGAAATTTTGAAGGAAAGTAGTGAATCAATTCTGTGGGCAATCCCAAACGCTGCCAGTCCAAGGTCAAACGCAATTTACCGTCATCTGATGTGAAAAAATAATACTAAAAATTACAAAAAAGTTAAAAATACTGTGGCTGAAAATATTAAAAGGATTTAAAATGGCTGTTGCATTTTACCATTAAGAAAGTAATGTTGTGGCAGAGGGACTGAATGTGTTTATTTCTAGGAGCCAGAGGACTACTTCTCAGTTTGTGATCCTATGATCTATCCCAGATGTTCAGCACTGAGTCACATCGAGCCTGTAGGCCAAATTTTATTAAATACAAATAAAAGTAATTTATTTTCCCCTCTTTTCTCCTCCCATCTGCTTTCCCGTGTGACCAACCCTGCAGTATGTGTTCGGTGCAAGTCAGAGTGGATTCACAGTGTGTGGAACACAGGCAGCCCCTCACAGGGGAGTCTGGTGCTTAAGGTCTGTGGCTGTAAAACCATCTAAAGCAATTCATTTCACTTCCACTATTCAGCCTATTTACAGTAGGACTGGAAACCACAGATACAATTATTAAAAAAATAAATTTCCTTCTCCTTTTTCTCTTGGCAGTACTTTTCCAGCTCCTTAACACAGCTCTGTGTCAGTTTAGTGGAGTCCCTGACAGACATCTCCTTTTGGAATAATAATTTTTCTTAGTCTGACTTAAAAATTAATTATAATTAGCTTACATGAGTCTACTGCATTTGAAACAATTTGTGTTTATTTGATTTCATAATTTCTCTGACTGAATGCCTTGTTTGGAAAAATCCATGGCCATGCTAACACTGTATTTGCTAGAAAACCGTGTGTTAGGAGCTTAGAAAGCTCCCTTTGTATCTGAATCCAAGCTGCATGCCTCTGTTTCTCAGAATTCTCCACCTCTTCACTTCCCCCCCCATTCATTTTCCTTTTTTTTTTTCCTTTTTCTACAGGTTTTTTTTTTTTCTCCTCACATTTACCAAGTTTCCTTTTTTCTTTCTAACTGCCTCATGTGTAAGCATGTGAATGACTGCAGAATTTAAGAGTGTGTGTCACAGCATGCAGATTTTTTCCTCCATGTGTTTGATTTTTGCATGGTAACTCTGTGTGCTTCACAGGCAAATTTCACACAAGTGAACAGATGGGTATTCTGTATTTTAGTACTGCTTTACCCTAAGAGGTGCACACAATTTCCCAGCTCCTATTTAAAGGTAAAGTCAGTGGTGCACAGAGAGGTGAATACTTGATTCTTCACTCCAGTGACGTTTCACTTTACTCCAGAGCCCCTGCTTGAGGGGACAGAGAGCTTGAACTGAGAGCAGACACCTTGGGAAGTCTGTAGTCTTCCTTCATTCTGTCCCATGGAACATCTTGACATCATGTGCTGTCTTCTTTTCCACAAAATAACACTGGGGAAGATCAACACAGGAAAAAAATCCCTTTTCTAACCTCCGAGGTGAACCTGGAACCTTTCAGGGTTGTTCTCTGAGTCTCGTATGTCTGTCACAGGTAATGATTGGGAGATGAAGACTATAGGATTCAAAATTATAAACTTGCTTTCAAGAAAGCATACTTAGAAGTCAAGACATAGATATATAATCTTTCCTTCATCTTAAGACAGGGAAAATTACCTAAAAAGCAAAATATCTTGAACTGCTGTACACCCTGGATAAACTTAAACATGCTGTATATGGGGCTAGATTTTGTGAAGTTGCTCAATCATTTCTTAGAATCACCAGCAGCTGAAAGACCAGAAGCTTCCAAGGATTTCTCTTAATGAGGCATTCCCATGCTTATTAAACCATGATCTCATGGTCAGTGGCAATGGTTGTCCATGTCAAATGCACCGTTCTGGGAAGGCATGGCACAGCATCTGGTTAAGTCCTGAGCTTTGCTGGGTTTTCAAATTTATTTTGCTTTGGTTGTTGTATATTTTCCACTTCTGTTCAGCCTAGATATATACTGAAATGTGGTTTTTTTCCAGCTACATATTATCTGTATAATAAACAAATAAATAAATATACATCTATTTGATGGTGATTTAAAGCAGGACTGCTGACATGCCTGGGAAGATATTGGTCTCAGTGCTCAGGATATTACACACTAACAGAGCAAAAAGCTTGTTTTTAACTCAGGGAGCTCTTTTTCTCATGACCATTACTCCCTGGATTTGAAAGACCTCTCAAAGACCTGGAAGGAAACAAGTGTGTTAATGCAGGTGAATATGCCTTTTCACTGTTCTTGTCCTCTCTCTGGCTGAGATGTTATTCTTTTCTTGTCAATGCTGCTTCTTTGCTGCATTTATTCCACCTTTTTACCATTTGGTGTCTGTTTTGACAGCTGTTAGATATTTTCAAATGAAAAACAGGCAGTTTTAGCTCCATCTGTGTTTGTGGTTTTGATTTCAGATGCTGGATGGAGTTTTATGTGTTTTAAAAGCGATGTTGAAATCAGTTCAGAGTGTACACTTGATATGGGGGAAAAATGACGTTTCTTGCAGATATTATTGCACTCATACGATTATGTTCTATGCTTTTTTGTTTGGTTTTGGTTTTTTTATGAGTCAGTTTTTTTCTGTCATTTCAGGTGGTAAAACTAGAGAAATGCCCCAACAAATCAGGCTCTTTGCAGCAATTTGCAGTGCTCTGTGGTGCCTGCAAAAGGTGTTACTGTCAAGGGGAACCTGTGTAAACCCTAAGTTCACTTCTTCACAGAAACTCTTTTCTCCATCTTTCTCATCACGGAGAAATCTCATCTCTCCTAAGATGGGGCCTCAGCCTGGAGACCCTGAGGCTGCTGTTCAAGGCTCCTCCCTGCCTTGTCTAAGATGGGCCTCTCTGATGTGTCGCGGATCTCCATCTCTTCCACATCACTGCCAGAGCTTCTTCTTCCAGCTCTCCCTCAGCTCTTTGTCCTCCAGTCCCACTCTGGTGTCTCAGTTCCTCACAGGAGTCACAAGATGTTTTTCTTTCTGAGCTTTGGGAATATCCCTGACTCCCAGGCTCCCTCACCCTTCTTGCTTGGCTGTTCCTGAGCCATGGATGTTGTCCTGATGCTGTGCCCTATTTATTACAGCCCTGAGAGCAAGTGGGAAGTCCCCACGGTCTGTCACTTAGATCCCAGTAATGCACATATACACCAGATTTTACTCCTGAGGCACACATGGGCTTAAAACAAGGTTAATTATGTTTTTCATCTTTAATTAACCTCAGCATGCAAAGCAATAAGAGATGAAAAGGAAACATCAGAGTCTGATTTAGAGCTTTCTACTGATTTTATACACACCTGCATCAGAATAATTGCTGCTCAATCTGATGCATCAGTGACATCCCAGTGCTCGTGTGCTCATGTGGGATTTTCTTTGTGATTGCAATTTTGTCTAGTTTACAGCTGCCTATTTTGGTAGGTTTTGATGCTGGTGAATCAGACTGATGTTTTATATTAATAATACAGAAAGTATCACTGTCTACTTCTGTATTTTCTAATTTTGTTAAGACTTGGGTTTGCAGAACCGAGTTCCTTGTTACTACTGGCCACTAGTCTAATGCTGAGATCTGTGAGGTTAGAAAAGATCTTTGTCGAAGTGGGGAATCAATGCTTAATTCCAATTCTGCCACTGCCTTTTCCTTTTTAACCACCCTCAGTTTTATACCTCACATTTCTGTAAGAAAGACAAACGTATGAAATCCAATTGAAATCCTTATGTGGTGCTCAGCCGTAAAAACAGTGTTGGGAGTGGTATCAGTCAGGAACTCAGCGCACTGTGATAAGAAGGAGGTTTGGCAGAATTTTGGGATTCGCACAGAGGACTCCACTAGGCGGCTCTCAAGCTCTGGGAATTGGAAGGCAAACTCGGCTGAAACACAATTCCAAAGCCTCTGGAGGAGATACAGCAGGCAGAGGGAAGTGTGGCTCGGGTGGTGCAGAATGACAAGGAGCCAGACGAATGGAAAGCTGCTCCCAGGCTTTGGGGATGCGCTGCTGCAGGGCTGAGCTCGCCGTGTTTGGGGTCTGTGCCACCCGAAACAGGGAACGCCAGAGCTCCCTGGAATCGGCAGGAGCCAGGGATGTCCAGCACCTGCAGGAAAAATGAGTCACCTCATCAGGACTGGCTCCACAAATGAAATCATGAAGGCGAAATAAACCTGCATTTAATTTGTACGTATTTATAGTTGGAGTTAGTTAAATTGTAGAATCACGGTATCCTTTGTGTTGGAAGGGACCTTTAAAGCTCATCCAGTGAAACCCCCCTGCAAGGAGCAGGGACATCCTCAACCAGAGCAGATTGCTCAGAGCCCCATCCAACCTGGTCTTGAGTGTTTCCAGGGACGGGGCATCCACCACATCTCTGGGTAACCTGTGCCAGTCTTTCATCACCCTCATTGTAAAAAATTTATATCCTATATCTGGTCCGAATCTACCCTCTTTTAATTTAAAACCATTGTCCCTTGTCCTATTGCTACAGGCCCTACTAAAAAGCCAGTTCCCATCTTTTCTATAAGCCCCCTATAAGTACTAAAATAATCCAGAGAACTTCATCTGGGCAGGGATCCTGGAATAGTCTGACGCAAAAATCAACCATGTGCAGTTATTTTGAATGGTCTGTTTGTTTGTTTGTTTGTTTGTTTGTTGCCAAACTCAGAATCACATATTCTGTTGATCAAAGACAGTTCCTGGTAGCTTGAAACTTAAATTTATACAACCCTAAAATGAAACAAACTTTGAATTGCACAATTCAATATAAACCAATATTAAAATTTTCGCTGCTTCTGGCTTGTTTCCCAGTGTGGAATCCGCTCATGAATATTGTCACTAAAATTCGTTTTGCTTGAATGTTCATGTTCATTAAACCTATTCACAGGAGTGCAGTAGTCAAAATGACATTGCTTTAAATTCAGAGTATTTACAGGAAATGATTATGACAATTGCCCAAGTAATTTCAGTTGAGAATGCCCATTGTGGTTTTTTGGCTATGTTTATTTTTGAAACAGGCCTTTAGGTGTGAGGCATGACTTCTGAAAAGCTGAGGAGATACTTTTTGAATTTTAAATGCCTAAGATGTTATGTTTCCAGGTTTTTTATTGTTTTTTTTTGTGCTGTTTTCTTTTCTTTTGGGGTAGTAGACACTGACATGGTAACATTTCATCATATAGTATTGTTTCATTTATGGTTGCACTGAAGAAATGGATTCATAACCTGTACTCAGGTGTTGAAAGGAACCAAAAAGGGCTTTGCACATACCTGGGAAAGCTGTTAAAACTTAGCAAGTAACTCTCCCTCTGAGCTGACTAAATGCCACCAGCTGGTGGAAGAAACGTGTTTAGTGACGATGAATAATGCAAATGCTCATGGGTCAGTGGCAGGTACGAAGAGAGTTTGTAACGGGGGGATGTGCTCTGAGACTGCAGCAGGGAGTTCAGGACTCTCTGGTTCTGTTGTTTAAAACCAAAACTCGGATCCTGCCCTGAATTTCCAAGTGGCTGCTGATGACACGCTGAGAGATTTGGGTGATGGTTACAGCGCCGGAAACTTGAGCTGAGTAGAATGGAGTTGTGCTAGCAAGTGTCCAATTAAATCTGCCCAAAACCTAATAGATGGGAAAACGTCTGTGAACTGGGGGAACTAGGACAGAAAAGGCCCTGAAGGGGCCGTGCAGGAATTGATGAGGATGGTTGAAATGCATTGTGCTGGGTTTTTTTCACATTACCAGTAAAAATGATTCTTATGAAGGGAGACGGGCTAAGCTTGACCTCCAGTGTCATGCTTCAAAACAAGGGGTACTTTTAAAAAAACTTTTAAAGAAAGATCAAAATATGATAAAAGAAGAAGATACCTGTGATTGTTTCTTGCTATTTATATCTGCTTGCTATCACCCAAATCCTGCTCTGAAGGTAAGATTGACAAGGCCTGTTGTGTTCTCAGTTTTCTACACGGGAGTCTTGAGATTTCTACTTCTGGAAAAATTTTTTACATTTTTACACTGTCCAAGAATACTTCTCTGGATGAATTCAAAATTAGGAATTGCATTCAGGAGCAAAGCCAAAGAGACATATTCTGACTTTAAATGGAGATCTACAGGTATAGATTTCCGTGTCTCTCTAATCTGGTCCAAAAAATAAATTTCATCACTTCAGTCTTTTTTATTTCCAGCTTTTATTTCTGCCAGCCAATTCATGATCTCAAAATTATCCTTTATGCATGCCAGGGAATCTAAGCAAAATAAACTTAACAATTATAGTGCAAAGCTGGGGCACATGAGCTAATAAGCACAAAAAAAGTACACAAGAAGAGAGTGTGATTTTTTGAGGCACATTCATTTGAGCATTAGTTCAGAGAAATCTCCTGCCAGACAAGCTGCAGGTCAGGAAAGGGTGTGTCCATTGGACCAGCGGAGCAGTCAGCTGTACAGCTTTTCAAATTGACATTTTTCTGAGCCCCATCATGTCAAGACACTTTCACATTTTCATCCAGTGTATGCTTCATATTATGCTGCACCCAGTCTCTGAAAGTGAATAGAAAATAAGACATTCACAGAAGTCTCCAGATTAGAGAGAGTCTCTTCCAAACAGACAGAGTGAACTCTAGGCATGACACATATGCAAGAAATGGGTTTTGTGGCCTGTGTGCTCTCTCTAAGCTTAGCACTATCACATTTGAAAGTCAGTGTATCAGATGAAGTGGTCCTAGTGCCAGTTTATGATGAATAATAAAGCAGATGCACTATGCTGCCTGGGAAGGATATAAACAAGTTAAGCTGTCATGAATAATAGATAACCATTTCTTTAATTCTTCTTTAGGAGTCAGCTTGTTGTTTAGCAGTGCTACCATTGTTATACTGAATCCATTCCCCAAGCTTTGTTGTATCTCCAAAATTAATTACCTCCATCCGGGAAGAAGGTCACACATTCCTGTGCACAGTGTACAACGTTTCGCAGCGCTGTATCAAGTGGATTTGATCTGTTCCCTTTGACCTGTCGGGGCTCAGTGTACACTGAATTTGCATGGTTTGAAATGCGAGTTTCTGCTGAAAACATTTCAGTCTTGTCATAAAAATATGCAACATATAGAGTGCTTTCTTAGGAATAAAGCAAAGCACTTGTCTTAGGAGGAAGGCTGGAAAGGACCGAATCCATTCAGCAATAGATAATATGTGGTAAAATTTTCCATCTCTCTAGCCCTCAGTTGGCCAGACAACCAGAAACTGTTTCTGTTAACTGATTAAAATAGAAATTCAGTGCCACCATTGTGGCCTTTTACTGGGTTATAGGAAAAAAAGGAAAAGCTGTTCTGCCCTGCAAGCCATCCAACCTGGCTCTGTTTGTTTCTCTGAGTAGATAGGGCATGACTAACTCGTCCATATGTTCAAACATAAAATTCCTGCTGTGATTCTCTGCAACAGAGGACAAGCAGCATCTGTACATGGGGGAGATATCTTTTCTGCACTTGAATCAGCCTAGTCCTCCAAAGGGGCATATTTATTCCTGACACTTGGGAGCCAGCACACGGCTGTATCTTTTAGGCCTGCTGGTATAATAGCGAGATATCATTCCCTTTTCTGCACATGACACGTGAGCATCACATCCAAACGTTCTGCCACGAACTCACTCTCTGCTCTGTGCACTCCTGCCCCTGGCAGAAGGACTGTACAGTCCCTGTGGGATTGTCATCGTCCTGGGCCCCGGAACACAGTTGGGCTGATTTGGAGAATAGTCCCTGGGAAGCAATCCCTACAGTCATGCTGTGCTGCCATGGCAGAGTTAGCAGGGAATTTGTGTGTGGTAGTGGTAACATGTGAATTTTGGGCTGTGTTAGTGCTAGGACGTGAATTATGGGCTGTGTTAGTGCTAACACGTGTACAGGAATTACATATATCCTTTTAAGATCCTCTGAAAAAATTATCTATGTGTGTCTGTCTGCAAGGTGATTTAAAAAGATGTCACTGCCTCACATGGCATAAAAGTGACACATCAGATTCGGCCACTAGCTTATTGTTTGTGACTTTCTTCCGGGTCTTCATTACAGTCTAGTTGCTGCTCCTTCAAACTCTAAAGTACATCTGTCATATACTAATGTCACACTGAATGAAATGGGCCAGGATGTAGGCAGAAATCCTGTGGGGTGTTTCTGAAGAGATTTTTACAGAGAGAGACTTCAATCTTTAATTCTAGGCTCCATGGTTTCTTTCACTGGAAATGCCTCTTAAGGAAATACTGCAATTTCCTCCATGTTTGGCACGTGCCAGGTATTGAAAGGTGTAGACAGCTTTGTACTCTGTCTGAATGATATCCTTGTGTGCTACCTTTTGCTACATGTATTGTTCTTGGCTCCTGAGGGGCATTGCTGTCACACAGCTGAGGATGTGCCATGGCCTGTCAATTATAGATTGGGCTCTCAGCCTGCCTTTTCCTGCCTCCATGCAGGACTGCATATTTCCTGTTGGTGTATGTTTCACATGGCTCTTTATTCAACCTTTATGAAACAAATATGCTCGTCCAGAGTCCTACAAACAGAAAAAAAAGAGAGAGTTAAAGGTGACTTACAAGACAGCAATGCAAGGAGACCTGGCAGCCCAGATAATGCATCTGTAGCCCTACCAAGTAACAGGCCCAAAGCTGCAAACACACTGCTTTTTGTGGAACAACCAGATGCTGCCACTGCAAACTGTCTCAGTTTGACATCTCTGGCCAGATGGTCAAACCTGTGCCCTCTGTATATTGTAATGCATGCAGAGAGTTCTGCCAAGTGTAAAAAAACAGGAATGTGATCCAGGCACTGTCAGCAGTTAAACAGGACTACAGCAAATTCTTGCACATACAGCCAAGGGACATCAAGTTTTTAGTGATGGTTTATGCTGCCTGTGTGACCTGAATGTGAGATCTAAGCTTTGGCCCAGCCAGGTCCTGCCCCTCAGCAGGGGGGAGATGTTTCAGTTTAGGATGGGCAGGTGCTCATCCCAGGAGAGAGGTGAGAGGCACTGGGCCTCTGGTATTGGGGCTTCTCAGCTGCTACTGCTAATGGATTTCATTGTTTCTCTTTTGTTCTGCTCTAATGTACAAAGAGACTGAAACCATCCACAAATTAAGTTAACCTGACCTTGAAATGGAAACAGGGACAGTTTCTGAGAACACATAGGGACAGGAGCTGAGAGCCCTGCCTCTTTAAAACCCATTCATTGCACAGAAAAATGGACTTTTGTTGTGTTTATCATGCTGGCTCTGTCCTGAGCAGACTGTTGTGAGGCCATTCAGTGCATCTGCTGAGTTGGGAGTTAGGGTACAAAACTGGTCCTAAATCCAGGCTAAAGAGGGATGTGGATAACTGCAGTCACTATAAATGAGGATATGCACATCCATAAACTGTCTTGAAGTATTTGTGACAACAGTTAGGGGTGGTGTGGCATTGGAAGAGAGAGCTCTTGGATAACACTGGTGGATCAGTAAGGTGGTAATTACAGATCCCACTATATGCTTTGTAATGTGGAATGTGGCTCCAGCTGGACTGTCTGCTAAAAACGAACTCTGGATAATTTCTTTCTTCTGGAAGCTGGCATCGACTAAAATGAGTTGAAATCCATTTTCCTTTCTCCCTCTAAACATTACCTGGTTTCTTGGCATTATTAAGCAGTTGTGTTTTTCACAGTTACTGCGTTTCAGTCATAAACACGGAAGGTGAAACCCACCTTGGATGAAAGATGCCACAGACCACTGAGTGCTATTATGGGACTCGTTTCCATTGTGGTTGTTGGGAATGCAAGTGTACACTTGAGAGTCTTTTTTACCTACCTAATTACCTAGTTTTTCTGTCTACAATGGGGCTAATAAACTTTAAAAGCCACGAAAAGATTTTACAATGCAAGTGGTACAAACAGAACATTTGCCTTTGTTCTTACTGCTCCAAAGCTTCACAAGCTGTGCCATCCCAATTACCTGTTTTCAATGAATACCATCCCATGAGAAATTTCCAATCCTCTGTAATCTAACTGAATATAGGCAAAATGGAAAAATGCACATGGAAAAATCAGTTTGCCCAGCAGGACGTCTGCACAGACTAATTCTTAGAAAGGAATTTTAATCTACTCCGAAACACCTAGGGTGATTCCTCCGGGTAGCAAGTGCCAATTTATGCTCAGTGAGAAACACACGAATAAATGATTAGTATGATGTACGTCTATTCTGTGCAGCAGGATCCTTGATGCTGCAGAATTGCTGTAAACTCCCCTTTTTTTCCAGATTGTGACATATGGCCTGGCTGCTGTAGTGCTGCTTTTGCTTGTATCAGATGGGACTCACTTAGAGCAGCACTGGGGGTGGGGGGGAGGTTCTGCAGCCTCATAATTGAGGACACAGTCAAGCCTGACACGAGAATGGAATTCTTCAGTTTTCAGCATAACATTGCAGATTACAGGAGTTAATTGGGGATTAGTTATTCAGAAAATATGATTCCAGATCATGAATTTATGTACACAGTGGTGGATCTCTGGTTTGAGCAGTTCACATGCATGTGGAAAGAACGTCACAAAGTGGTTTAACACAGAACAGCATGCAGACAGTTTGTGCTGGAGTTAGAGCCTCAGGGTAAGCAATCATTGCATGGAATTGTATTTTTAAGTAAAGAACTGCCTAAAGTTTGCAAACACTCCCATCTGGCACCTCTTTCAGTTTTATTTTCCTTTTGGCTCGAGTTCAACACTTTTAGGTGGTGCAGTGTGCTCAGGAGGCTTTAGTGCCTGTGGTGCTCCTCTGCTGCAGCTTCCCCCAGTCCTTCAGTGTCTTGAGAACCAAGTCAGAGAGCTCGTGCAAACTTGCTGAGGTCCACACCATTCCCTTGCCTCCGTATTCACATAAAGGGCTCATGAGAATGATGCATCTATGGTATGGGAGAGTGTGGATGGCTTAAACGATATAATTATGCAGTGTATTGGCATTGTAAAGGTATGTTTTCTTCATCCAAACACAGCAAGTTTTCTGAATAGTATAAGATACAGAATAGTCCTTCAACTGAATTTTAAAATCTCTTTTTGAGATTGGTGCTTACCTATTTTGGAACGTCCTGATGCTTCACATGTTCTGATTTCCTTTTTCTTCCCTTTCATAGCTGCTTGTAATATTAACTATATGCTCATAAATAAGAAAACAGCTCTCTTGCCTGAAGGAAGTTTTTTGTGTTTTTGTAAAAGATTGGTTCAGCGAGTTGAATTCCACTGGACCACACACGCTTGCAGGAGCAATCATAAATTTTGCAATTGCAAGCATGGTTAAATCTTTTATTTATAAGTCGACGTACCTTTTATACTGTCAGAAAATAGTGAGCAGAATGTACTTGTGGTGCATCTGTCTTAATGTCAGGAATGACTGCCAGTTGAAAATTTTCAGGCCGTTTGTTGTAATCTCAAACATCAGTCTCCAGCGTGAGCTCCTGGGTACCAAAATAAACAAATGGAAACCCTGTCTTTCTATAAACGGAAGGCAAACATGTTTTGACAAACTAATTTTAAAAGAACCTTCCTTGTATGCAAAATACTGTGGAGAAATCACAAATTGTGAAGGTCTATTTAATTACAACTGGCAAACAGAGGGAGCTGGACAGATTGTGGCTTTTAATTCTCAGCACTGCCCATGGGGGCTGAGGAACCTCGGTTCTCCCAGCACTGATTGTAATCCATCTGACGTAGCGCTGCCATCTCAGAGATTTCTGAAATACAGGAATTCTGCAGAAAAAAGAGAGCAAAAAAGACTAACTCTGCACATAGATCTGTGTTCTGTGGTGTTTGAGCTCTGCCTGCTTGGCCTGTCTGCATGTATGTGCACGCACACTAATGACTCAGAGCTGAGCTTTGTGTCTCTGGAAGCCTCGCTTGTCTTCTCTCCAGCTGCATCCCTTGATGTAATAAAAGGTATCATGTCTCCCAATAAATCTTGCCTGCCTTACACCCTTAGGCTATTGTAACTACAGCAATGTTGGGTAATTTGCCAGCTTTTGCACATGTATTTCAGCCAGGCTGTGCAGAAGTACAAAATAAGGTGGATGGAATTTGAAACATTGTGTGATCCACTACATGTTAGTATTTAGATTATTTTTAGTCTGGCTCCTGTAAAGAGTTGGTAGCCAGGACAAAGCAGGAATAGCTGGGGAAGCTGCACAGCAGAAGTGATGAGTAGGAGGGCTACTTGTTTATTTCTCAGTAAAAAAATGTGCACTTTCGCAATTTAATTTTACATTCTGCACATGAAACAATCAAATTTAAAAAAGCTGTCTCTTCACAGCTTTCTGCATTGAGTAGCTTTCAAATTATTAATTAATAGAATAGGAAATGTTTCTGGAAGACTCAATCTGAATAATAAATAAGGAGAACAATTTGCTACTCACTGTTTGCTAAACACATACTCAACAATTCCAGTTAAAAGCTACGTTCTGCTGCTGTTCAGTGGAAGTTGTATTATGTGAAGTTTTGACAATAAAAATTACCAGCAGGAAATTCAAAAGGCATTCAGAAGCTCCATTTTTATATTACATACAATGTATTGTTTTACTAATAGTCTTCATAGTGAAATAACATGGAAGTCCACCCAGGTATTAGGCGTAATTTAATTCTTTGCTTTCATTTATCACAATATTTATCATACCAGTCCTTTACTGGCTGAAGTGAGGAATCCCAAGTCTTGTCCATGATTTTTGTATCACATGAATCTAAACATAGTTAACAGCACTGGATGGAACGTGTGGAAATGGCATCAGTGACACAACAACCCAGCAGGGAGGGACTTTGGCAGGAGACGTTTTCAGGGTTACAGGCCTCCTCTGAGACAGTGATGAACTGGGATGTCCTGTGGGCTCTTTCAGCTCCCAGCTGGACCAGCCTGCTGCATCAGAGGGGCACCACACAGGAATTCAGATTAAAAAAGTGCTCTGCTGCTGAGCCAGGAAGAATAGCTGCTTTCTTCTCTTGCTTTTTAAAATGTTTCCATAAATCTCCAAATTGTTTTCTCTTTTCTTCCAATGTTCAGGGAATGCCACAGATAAATCAGAGTAGACTATCCATTATGGGATGTATCTTGCTGATCGTTTACCTCTCAGATATCCTTCAAACTAATTTGGACTAAAATAAACACTGGAATCTTCTGTCCTGAGTGCTTCAGACGTGATTTCTCACTGACTTCCTCAAATGAGTATTTTGTCATTTGGCTTCTTCAAGTCAGGAGGATAAAAAATGGGCACTGTCAATTGAAAGCACTCTAAATAGCTTAACAGCCATTACCTTAGGCAGTACCTTTTACTCTTCATTTTGTCTTGATTCCAAATATGACCTTATCTTTACCATTTGTTGACTACTTTCTCGGATTTGCAGCCTCAGAAGATGGAGGTGCCTTCCTCTACCCAGAATAGCTCCCACAAATCTGCCTGAAAGAGTATTTTGGAAATGCATCACTATAAATCATTAAATATTTGCACCAGGGGGGCACAGATAACCACCCATTAAGCGAGTGATGCTTTTCAGTGTCTAGCCTGCAAAAGGTAGGAGCGTATTGATGCTGCTGAGTGAAGCACTGATCTTTGGTTTCTATCCTTATCACTGTTCCAGGAGCAAACACAACCCCTTCCTTCAGAAATTGAAGGCATAACAATATTCTCAAGAGTAATCAGTACCAGAACATGTTGTTTTCTCAGACTCTCACGTGGTATTTAATAACCACAATAAGTGCACCATGTTCCTGTCATTTGTAGCAAAATATTTATTTCAAAATATTTTATGGATGTTAATTGTGAATGATATGCAATAACACATGTAGGGGAAGAAAATTTATTTTGGTTTTATTTCATCTTTCTCTGAGTTTGAAAGTCCTTTTGATTTTTTGCAAGCATCTGGAGGTATTAGGAGCAAGTTTTAGTGACAGATATTTGTCAAAATCTCTTTTAATTTGAAAATTAGAGCCCAATACTTAACCCTCAAATCCCATTTTATAAACTAGAATATAAAAACTGGATTCCTAACTTAAGGCACTTTGTCAAAGGTGCCAGAGTTTAAACAAACCCACAAAATTTTACAAATTTATGTTCTATTTTCTTTTATACTTCCTTGGCAAAAAGACTGAGCATTTAAGTGTCCCTGCAGAAATGCTTCAAAATTACAGGAATTAGAGCTGCAGTTTAGAGGTACAAACTGCTTTTAAGAGGGTGAAAGTGTTCTGGAAGCTGTCCTGAGCACGATGGTCCCACTGTGAGCTGCACTAACTCTTTTTGGACACTGACACTGCACGAGCTTGGCGCTCTGTCAGATCCCACGGAATATTGCAGGGGAAATTTCCATGGGATTTTCATTCTGAGCTGAGGAACCAACTGTAAACTTCGGGAATGTGCTGAGGAGAAACGGCTCCTGTTTAGCTGGAAGTATAAAATGGGCACAGCTGTATGAGGGGGTCTGTGCTACCCTGGCAGATGTTTGGGTGGAATTGCCCTGCGTGGGCACACAGGGACACCCCAACCACCCTCTGCAGAAGCTCCAGAGCCCCATATAATGGTGCAGAGGGATTTTTACTGACACACTGTGAGAGCTCGGTGTTCTCTCTCTGCAGGAAAATAATAGAAATGGCATGGCTGGCTGAAGAAAAAGAAACCAGGGTGGTACAGACAGAAAATCCTTAAGAGAGGGCTGGGATCAGTCAGGCTTGAAGAATGTGGGTTTTTTTTGTTTGTTCCTTGTGGTTCTTTGAGGGAGTGGGTAGTACCAGCTCTGAAAAGGCAAAATTGAGTGTGGGGGTGTGGATTGTTGAGTGTTACACATGCACAATGATTTACACATGCAAACAAGGACAGCACTGACTGCCTGCATCAAGGATAGGAAGACATTTTTCTGGAAATCCCCAAAAATGGACCCTGAGTGCTGGACCAACCAGCCCAACAGCAGCAGGGTGTGTTGTGTGTGCATTATCTGCACCCATCCCAGCCCTCACGACCTGCAGACTGCATTAGAGGAGTAAGTGATTGCTTCTGTGTATGACCAGATGTTTGATTTGAAGACCATTAATCAAATTTCCCAAGGCAAAAGAAACATTAAGCAATTAATTAAGATATAATACTAGACTTGTAAGAGTGTTCTGACTGCACTAATTAATCAAACCAAGTTGGAAGATTCTGTTTAAGGAACTCTAAAGCACTTTCTGATACACTTCAGAGAAAGGAGCTGTAGGTATTGCAGAGGAGGGCTGAGCTATTCAATACACCCATTTTGTTCTCACATCTGCTGCCAATATGATGGATTTTGTGTTTGAAAGTCTGGTGAAATCAAGATTTTTTTTTTGTAGTCACAAAGGCCTTTGTAATAAGTTGCAGTTTGGCGAGACAAGGGAAGCCACTCTTTCCCTCTGGTGAAGCAGAAGAAAACTGCTTGGAATTTTGAAGGTGAAGCCAGGCTACTGTGTTAACCAGTCATTTTGGGGAAGTATGCAAGCAATATGCAGTTAGGAAAAGCTACATCGTGATTATGCTTGTCATTTTTAGTGTTTAATGCACCAACACTCAGGATCCTTGGGTTGAAGGCCCTTTCCTGGGGACACTGTACACTTTCTGATGGAGGAAATGCTCCTGTGCCACTAGCAGAATTTTAAGACTGCAGAAGATTTCTTCATGTTTTCTCACGATGGCCGCAGGCGGACTCTTTGAGGACCAAAGTGAGAGGTTCTTCATGTTTATATCAACGGGATAGCAACATTCATTTGGCACTGTAGGTAACAAGGACAGGTCTGTTAGCTAACTTTTATCTGAAAGCTTTTCAAACCAGCTCTGATTTTAGAACTCCTCTTTCTTGGTCTGTTGTGTGAAGGTTCTGGATGAGGAAGTTCATGATAAACCTCCTATGGTCATTCATGCAGGAAATAAAGTCGTGGGAATTAGATCAGATGATCCCAAGGCTGTATTTAAGAAATGCAACCATTAGGCATGGAAATACGTAAGAAAATATCTCTCTTGACACGTTATCAGCTATAGCAAACAGGAAATTTAATGAAATATTGGTGTAAATTTTCAGACTAACAGTTAGTACATGAATGGATGCATTTGGTTCTTGCTTACTGGAACGTATTTTGGTTGTTATGTGAAGACACTTCCAGAAACTCACCTGACTTTTTGGGATAGATATTGGCTGGAGAATATGCTTTTGTAGAAGGTAGAGAAAAAATTCATTCATCAAAAAGATCTGTAGCACTTAAAATTGAAAATGGAGAGCCTGCAGTTGTTAAAAATTAAGAAGTATAAAGTTTCAATGTTGTAGAAGATCTTTGGCAACGGAGGCAGCAAAATGGATGGGGTTTTGACAGGCTGAGTCAGGTGAGAGGGCAGGAACTGAATTGTGTGGGATTTTGAGATGAGCTGTGGCTGTCAGCCAGAAAGAGATTTGCTAACTCAGTCAAGGTTAAACCAACACCAGCCAGGACTAACAGGCAAACAGTGGCTGTAGCATAATTTCTCCAAAACTGGTGAGCATGAGAGTAAAATATCTTTACAATGTTCAAGAGGGACATACCAAAATAAAAGAACATGACTGGGAGGCTAACTTGGCCATCAGCTTGGGAAAGCAGCCAGATGTATGTTTCCATAGAAACAAAAATGACAGATTTATTTAAACGGTTGCTTCAGGGCCGGAGCCTTCCCTTACTGCCTGGAGCGGGTTCATTGGCAATGGGTGGAAGAGGCAGGTGCCACGCTGATGAAATCATCACTGGTAATGAAACCATTAATTGGGAGGGAAACCTTGCAGGGGAAGCTGATACATTTGGGAAAGTAAACAAGCTATCATGCAATGCTCACCCATCTTTGCCAGCCTGTCTCTCTGAACTTTGCTAATTGGTCAAATGAAAGATATTACCTCTGCCCACAAAGTTTATCTTTCTTCCATTGATAGATTATCATGGATCAAACATAAGCATTAAAAATAGGAAAAAAAAAAGGTTGTGAATTAGTTGTAGCTGTTATTTATAACACCTCCTTCTTTCCTGAGATCTCTCAGGAAAACTTTGGGTGCCAAAATTCATGAACCAACTCAAACTGTGACCTGGCTGTTGGAGGGTTGTTAGAGTTTGTTGGGATATGATAAAAAAAGAAAATATATTTTTTCTGCTACCCTTATCCTCTTTAATATTTAATGGTTTCAGGTTTCCAGTCTCAGGCAATTTTTTCTCCCTTAAATCACAGAATCTCAGAGAAATGCCAGATAAGACTGATAGCTGAGAGGGCAGATCATTTTGTGTTCATTCTTCTGATTAAATAATGTTGAGGTTCTTTATCACCTATTTCTGCACTATTTCAAACTTCGAAACCTGATACTGCCACATTTGAAGAAGGATTAGGGCATATCCCAAGATATGAAAGTCTGAAATGAGGGAAGATTGCATCAGGATACAGTTGGGAAGATAATTTTCATTACAGCCAGATATACATGTCTATACAGCTTACTCCAATTGGTATTTATAGGTTGATTTTTTAAAGGTCACTCCTGTTGCATTCTCCTGATGAAGTTAAATCTTAGATAGCATGGAGTTAGAGTGTTCATTAGTTCACATTGAGGTATTTAATTTTTTATATTTTAAGTTTAAGCTTTTTGTCACTGGAATATATCAGCTCTGCTTCAGAATACTGATCAGGCTAAATGGGCAATATTGTCATATGCTTAAATAGTTTTATTTTTGCACTTCAAAAAAATTCTACATTACTTTTTGATAAAATAATAAAAAAAAATCCTTGTAGCAAAGCTTCAAGATATATTTATTTCTTTGAAATGCACGGGGTTAAGGAATTATTGTGCATATTTATCTTTCTGGGTAACAGGTGGGACTGAAGGGGAGGAGAAAGGAAACAGGGAAAGTCAAATCTGGACTCACCAAAGTGTGCAGCAAAACTTTCTGTCATGTGATTTGGACCAAAATTTCATGAAAGGTTCTAGGAACATTATTAGTAACTGAATATTATGCTTTTTCATGCTGTTTCTGTGCTAAATCTGCTATACCACCCTTGATCCTGTGAGGTTTTTTTTTCTCTTGTCTTTGATACTACAATAATTTATGTAACACACTTGACTTTAAATTCTTGTATAGTCAAGTTGAATTAATTGATTTTGCTTATAAGAATAGTAAGCTTGTCCCTCTTACCCTTGCAATATGAAATATTTGTGTATTTTAAGTGTACACAGCCAATACAAAATCTACATAAAACCAAATAAAAATTCTGATACAAGAAAAAATTGCTTGATGTAAAAGCTCTCTTGAATTTCAGCAGGAACATAAAAAAAAAAATCTATTTAATGATTAATGATTGAGACAATCAAGCCAAAATTACTCTCCTGCTATTTACAAATCCTTTTTCAGTAAGCCTCTTCCATTCATCTCCATCTCCTTCTCCTTCTTTTGTGTGTCTCTTTTAGGAACCCTCACTTCAATATGAATGGAGATGAAATTTAGCTATATGAAGTTTCTTTATTTTCATTTTCTATGATGGCACCATTCACACAATTTGTTACTTGTCTTTTGTTATTTTGCTTTCCTTCTCAGCTTTGCTGCAGTTGAAGTAAATTAATGCAGCAGCTGCCACTCAGGTTGGTACTTCCAGAGTGTGGGGTGTGTAAAGATTCAAGCGTTGAATTGAGTTTGGAGAGTGTTGGGAGACTGGAATGTGAATAGCCCAAATCCCAATTTTCTCTGGAGTCCCTCTCTCGGGCACAGTCGCATCAGTCAGATCACCACCAGTATATTGACATATCTAGCAAGACAGCTAATAAATCTGAAACCTCTTCCCTTGTCACCAGCTGTGAGCTCTGTGCTCCATGCAGCAGGCACATCCTTTCCAGCAGACAGAGGCAGGCTGCAGGAGGCAGGAGGCACTACAAACCCAAGGAATTTGCATTTCAGTCTCAGTTTGCACACTGGCTTTCTCATGATTTTGGCACCCCAGTTCATTCTGGCCTCTCACCACCTTTCACAAACCCCTGTGTGCATCACAGTCAGATACCAGAGCAGGAAAACCATCAGGGCTTTGGCTGGGAAAAGCATGTACTTTGTTATGGCAGATCTCTTTACAGTCTCTGATATCTGGTGTTGACAAGGCTGTAAGTTATTTTGGAGTAAATGAGACTTCATTTGGCTTAATCTGTTGGTTCTGTTGTTTGGCTCTCTATCATAATGACTTGCAGTTGAACTTTTCATGAGGGCAAGCAGAAGTCCCCTCTGTTCTCTGCTGGAGCAGAGCACTGGTCTCTGCCTTTTAAGGGTATTTTAGGGTTTGCAGGAAACTTCCCGAGATGAGGAAGCTTTGAAGTCACTCCCAGTATCCCGTCACTGCAGAAGAAGGAGGCAGTGACAGCCTGTGATTTGTCACAAGACAAGAAATAACTTTTGAATATTGGTCTCATTAGATGGAGGCTTGTTGTTATGGTAATATTATCATCCCAGTTGATGCAGAAAACTGAACAGGGTCACAGAACAGCAATTACAAGACATGTCAGAGTGGAAGAACTGGGTAAGAAATAGTCTTTCAGGAAGGGGTTGTTGGCAGGTTTCCCAGGAAACTTCTAACACAGAGATGCCCGATTCACCTGATTCCTTGATGCAGTCCACACGGCACGGCGATAATTGCTTGATTTCTGAATGAGCATCTCGGGATCAAGACCATTCACCAAATCCTGAATGCACCACATTGAGCTAGGAGGTTCTTTTCTCTGCCTGTCCCATTTAGGGACAGGTAGACTTTATCCTGCAGGCTCTCGGGGCTCCAATTATGGTACTGAAACCTTTCAAAATGTTCAGAGTTTGTGAATGAGGTGATCATACTGTGTACATGCGGTGTTTAATATATGCAGAAAGATGGTTGCAGAAGGGAAGATTTTGAAGTTGGTGCTTTTGAAAAGCTCAACAGAAAGCACTGAAAAGCAAAAAAAGTTTCTAAAGAGATGGAAGATTAGGGCTGTTAGCATGGGAAAAATCCTTTGCTGGGCTAAGAAGAGCTTAGTTAAATGAAGTACTTTTTTAACCTCATTTAATGAGCAAAGAGAACGCTTAATTAAAACAAGCAGCAAGAATTAATTGTTGAGAGTAAAATTCATCTGGAAGTTAAATAATATCACTGGGCTGAAATTTGTTGAATGGTCTTGCTCCAGCCCTGTTATGAGCTTTTTTATCTGCTTTAGCACGTGGTTATAATAGAATCAGATCTAAGTGTTGTGTGAGAGCTTGGAGATCTTATAGGCACTTTTTTCAAAGGTAGAGATGAAGAAGCATTTCATGGGTTATGATGATATCTCACAAAACTCAGTGCATTAGTGTTGAAAGTCTACAGCTGGATCCTGGCTAGGTTTATAGGCAGCCAAAATTAAGCAGCATCCCCATCTCTTCCTGTCCTGTTCAGCCTTTCTTCCTTAGGGCAGGCACAAGCAACATTCACAGGTTTTACAGAGGGCTGAATGCTGCCTAAAATATTTTCCTGACCTTCAGTGAAGAAGAAAATGGTTCTACAGTTTAAAATCAGGCTTAGCTCAACTTCAGGATTTCCTTCTTGGTCTAAAAGAGCCTCATGCCTTGTCTTTGATGCCATTCAAAAGACACAATGATTTGCACCAACAGAATTGGTGCAGCAGCTTTGGTGCTCTTAACTGACTCTTTCCTCATTTCCTTAAAAAAACTCTTATGTGAGGAAGGGAAGTAGGAGAACTGCTGTGTTGCCATTGTCCCTTGTCCAAGCCTTCATCAAGAGACAGGATGTTTAAAATGAAATTTTTAGGCCCCTGGATTCCCAAACTCCATTGAGCCATTGATTCCTGTGCAACTTCTATTTCAATTAGCAGTGCTTAAAAATGTATAGAATACCTGGTCTTGGTGTGCAAGGTACGGGTATTTATCTACAAAGAACCAACTTTTCAGTTCAAGAGCATTCAGGATATGTTGATTCTAGTAAATTGAATGATGCCGGGGAACTTCAGTGTTTATCAGAACATTATTTTCTGTATTGTCACACTTTTCAAAAGGTCTCCTGCTCTCTTTTGGCCTGAGCTCACTGCCACTTTCCCAAGCAGGAGCTAGGCTGGATTCAGGCATCAGTGTTGGTCAGGAGCCTTCCCAATCTGCCACCTGAACACAGCCTGTTTTGGCAGGGAAGAGAGTTTATTATTGTGACATGAGCCATTCCTTGCCAGGTGGCCTGAGGGCCAACCAGCAGGTTTGTGCATATTAATTTATTAGCACGGCAAAGACATACTTTAGGGTTTTTTCAGTTTCTTTTTTTTCTTTTCTTTTTTTTTAATTAATTGTAATGAAATTCAGTTTCAAATTTTCATTTGAACAAAAAAGTCAAGGCCTTCGGTTTCAAAGTGCCAAAATTAAATGTTCTGGCATTAATACACAGCAGCTGTTTGTTCTTTGATGAAACCACTCAAAAATTCATTTGTGTGCAAATAAAAACTCATTTTCTCTGAAATGGTTTGGGTAAAGTCTTTAAGTTTTAGTGCTTAAAATTCTTTCTAAGTGTGGAATTGCTTCAGCTCCCACAATCCTTCCTGTTCATAATTTGCTGTACGGAATGAGAAAAAGAACAGAATTATTCTATGATTTTCTGTAACATTGATCCTTAGTAAAATGACAAACTGAGAAAGATATTAATCATCTGATGAAATTACAGACATGTTGCAGGGGGGAAGGAGAAAAACCTGGTCTGCTGAAAGATCATGACAGAAACAGAGGCTGCACCTGGTTAAACCAACGTCTGTGAGGGAGAATGACATTGAAATGCCGGGAATCCTGCCGATCCTGCTTGGGACGAACAAGGATGGAGTCACTGGAATGGGAACGTGCTGGGAACTGGTGATGATAAGTCATGGCTTGGAGCACAGCATCAGCATGTGCACGGTATGTGCAGATATCCAGGTTCTGAAACGTGAGCCTGCTTTTGGGAAGCCAGGATAAAAAGTCCGCGTCTGCCCAAAAAATGCTGTTTTCGTCAGGCAAGAGTGGACAGGAAGATGCGATGGGTTAGATAAGGTGAAACTCCACTAATTTGCATTTTTTATAACAGCAGCCAGTGAGTCCCTTTGCTCTTAGAATTTCAGGATCTTTAGTGAGCCAGCTCCTAGAGTGTGGCAGAACCTCCCTCTCCAGGGAGTAGAGCAGAGTCCTAAATATAGCTCAGTCTGGAAAGTGTTTGGATGTCACTGGGGTAGAGAATGTTTTATGAGGTTTCCATGTATAAATAAAAGATGAATGCAATTAGTCCTCACCATAGGATATTTCCTTCTCTGTGACCCAAATTTACTTTTTCTATGGCTTTCAGCAGGGGATGTGCCATCAAATGCCTTTTGAATATCAAACGGTTTGAACGAGCTGCCATAATCAGCTCCATAACCTTTTATAACCATCTTTGTGCAGAAAAAATTTCCCTTTGAAATCCATATTGGCTATTCTCTTTCAGGTTATTACTTCAAATATGCTCTGCCACTCTCTCCTAATTAGTGATTCCAGCTTTTTTTGTAAGCTACAGATGAACAGTGCTATTTTGGTCCCTCCAGGTCAAAGCTGCATGCACATTATAAACACTGTGGCCTCATCCTTATGCTTTTGGACCCTCCATGCTTTATTTCGGCCAGTGATGTTTTCATGATGATTACCACAGCCTCTGAATTCACCCTGGTTTGAATCTGAACCATCAGGTTAATTCAGAGCCTGAGATTTCCATGAAGATCCTGGTAGACAGATATGCTCGATACCTCCAGTGGTCACACCTCATTTTCTCCAAAACTAGAATAAGATCAGCAGTATTAAAATACTGATGTAAATTACTGTTTTTACTGCTGCTAATCATAAAATCACTGGAATCACTTAGAATTGCTTAGAGTCCCTGTGCAAGCCCAATGTCTTCTCTAGGAGGAAACAATTCGAAGGATAATGAGAGTAATCTGTAGGGGATGTTCTTACCCCTGTGCTGCTCTGTAATGAATGATGCCTTAGGTTTTAACTTTTATATTTTTCAAATCCTGTACTGCTTGGTGTGTAACTCTGAAGTTTCTTGTGGGCTGTTAACTTCTGTTCTCTCATGTGGGTTAGACAGAACAAAGCCTCTCTAGGTTTGCTCTTCAAGGACACCCAGGTTGTCCTAGGCCCAAAATGTGTAAACCAAAATCTTAGAAGGGGGGTAAGCTTGGGGAAATTACATCATTAACTGGGGTTGCAATTGGAGAATTAACCCTGATATGCAAATGGACCAAACTTATAAAAGTGTGAAGAACCCATGACCCAGGGTCCATCTTGGGTGTAGCCTTTGGCCTGCCCAGGCTGTACCTTTGAAGGCCCTTGGAAGAAATACTTGCTTTAATTCTCTTAATTTTGTCTAGCCTCTGTTTTTGGTGGCCACCTCAAGGCACAATCAGTTTTAAAAAAACTGTGCACCATCACCCTTCCAGAAGTTCCAAGTGCCCCACCAATGGTATTGTTGTGCACGAAGTAAAGGACAGTTGTTGGTACCAGAAGGGACACTGACTTCACTGAAAAGAGCTGGCCTTCCCACTCAATTGCAGAGCTTTGGAATCCATCTTTCTTTGGAATTTCTCTCTTCCTGATCCTAATTCCCTACTTGAAACAATCATTACTTGTTTCTGGTATTGCCACCTCTGAAGCCTTAAGTAATTTTAAGGAAGAAATATAGAGGCAAGGGAATATTGGGGAATATTCATATTAGGGAATAAATTTTTTTCCCTGGATTTATGTAACCAAATAATACACTGAAGACAGAAATAGCAAGTCAAAGCTCAAGCTATCACAAGAAAAATAAAGTGAGACATGAATGCTTAAGATCCAAAATTCTAGACATTTGAGTGAAAGAAACTTTGAGCTCTGAAGGAAAATGATAGGATGCTGGGTTGCTGCTGACCCCGTGTGTGGATTTTGGAGTGCAATTATTCAATTTTACAGAGGAAACCCACAGTTTTATACCATTTTTTGATAAGAAGCAATCTCCATAGAAGCATTACTTAGCGAGGCTGTGCAGTGCAATAGAAATCCATCACTCTGTTTCAGATTTCCAGTAATTGTGCTACAGCAGTGGAACAGTTCACTCTTCATGTCTGTAAATAGTGTTGTCCGATTAATAATCTCAGTAGTTATGATCTTCCAAAATCCCTCAGGCTGACGGAAAACCAAGCAGAAAAGAATTCCTTCTGTAGTGTTGAATAAAAGAGACTTAAATGGGGGAAATGAAGAGACTTTATATAATGTGGGATCATCATCAAGTGCAGAAAGACCATTTGTGACAATGGAAAAATTTGTACGTGCTGAAGCTTTCAATATGTTTCACCCTCCGTGTCTTACCAGTGCTACAAACCCTTAGATACTGCTGAGTAAATTATGGTGTTTTATTTGATTTTGCATTTGATTATCATGCATTACATTGTATAAGTCAGTCATCACAAAAAAAAAATGTTTCTTAGTATACACTGGGTCTTCATGTTTTTGAGAAAAGGCAAGAGAGCTGCCGGTAGATGCTACTGAACACAGATGAAAAAATCCAAATATTTAGACAGAACTGAAACCAGATCAGGACATGCCCTGTGCTTTTCGTTGAAGAAGAAGAGAAATTGATTATTCAGACTACGACTTGCTGAGACAAACTAGAGCTTGTTGCAGAAATAACAACAAATAAGCCTAAAACATGCAAATTGTACAGTTTCTTTGGAGGTAAAATAAAGTGACCTTCCATAACACCAGCTTTAGCTGGAAACACTTGTAGATGACCGAATTTTAATTTTCTAATGGAGTAGCAAAATATTTTTATCTTGATTTTTCATAAGTAAAATGATGCTATATTGAGACAGGATTTCTCAGCTGAATGAGATTTTAGCTCAACTTCGGAGCGTAAAGTGTTAACATTCCACAACCAGTTATTATCTTCAAGGAATGTCATATCACTAATTCCATATGATTTATCCAATTTATTAGTATCATCTTGAGTTATGGTCCTGTCATAGTAATGCTTGAAATTCTATTTTGTTTCATTAGAACATGTTGGCAGCTTTTGAGAAAAGGCTCATTTGGAGCAAAGGGAAAGCTTATTTTATTTTTTTGTTGTTTGACAAATCCTTTGTGAAACACTGTCAGGCACTTGCACTTCACTCTCTTGTGGCTAAAGCTGGAATTTTGTGCAATGGTTTCCCATTTTTTTTTCTTTTTTCTTTTTTTTTTTTAATCAGCGTAAAGCATTAAATACTTGTAAGCTTCTGGCTTTTAAAAATAAGCTGCTGGTTCAAAACTAATTTCTGGTTACCTGCTCTAGGTTCAGATTTCAGATTTCCCACTGACTCTAATACAGAGATTGCTTTTGCATTTCTCTTTGCTTGAAAAAGTTGTGTGCAGTGCTGGTGAGGAGCACTTCCATCACTTTTAGAGATGGCTGTAATTACTTTATGTTTATGGTAGTCCTTGCATAATAACCCACCATCAAAACAACTCAAAGTACTTTTAGATGAAAAGCACGTGGATTCTGATTTTTGGGTTTTGAGGTGAGTGAATGTAGTAAAATACATTTTGCAGTGGGGAAATTTGTGTCATCGTTCCAGTCATTAAATATGGTATTCCAGCTAGTAGGAATTTGATGTTTTATTCAGGGCAGGACCAGTAAAACCTTTAGTGCTCTTTGATAAGCAGAGATCCAAGCAGACACGGTGCCATCAACTCTTTAATGGCTTTCAGTACTTCCTCTAAAAATACACAGAGATGTATGTGGGGATGCTCTGAGCATCTGTGCCCTTGTGTACTTCCAGCATCCCACTGAGATCTCCAGGGTAAGATGGAATCCTGAGTCTGGATGGTGTAGCTGAAGTGGCATTTGAGATGCTTATTTTGAAGTGCAGCAATTTGGTGCACTTCTGCAGGTTTTCTTCTGCAAGTTTGCAAATGACTTCCCTAATTCAATTCCTCTCCCACATAAACTCCACAATCCCTTCACAGAATAATTTTTCTGTAAGCTTTTAGGAGAACTGCTCCACAGCAGCATTAAACTCTACTCCTACTTTTATTTAAATTAAGCTTGATAAATCAAGTTATAATTCCTTCCTGCATCAGGGCTTTTTTTTCCATTCAATTTATGGCAATTGCAAATTTATATAATTATCTGAATTTATGTCACTTAAGGCTGTACTGGTGTTAGTGCTGTGTTGTAGTCAAATAATTTTGTAGTGTCTTAAATACAAGTCAGCAAGCACTGAGCACCTCTGATTTCCTTCCTTTTTTTCTTTTAATTTTGACTTCTCATTTGCTCTTTCTGTACTTTTAACTCTGGAAAGATTCGTCACTGACATAGTGAGATTCAGCAGTGCCTTGATTCTTTTTTTTTATTTCAGTAACAAATTCCAGAATAATTTGGTAGTTGCTGAGAAAGTTCTGTGTGCTACACTCATTAATTTTTCTGAGCAATGGTGTGACCATTCCCATTTTGGAAGGTAATGTGCAGTTGAATGGAAGCATCACGTATTAACTGTGCCATTCACAGTCTGGAACAGCTCCAGGAGGGCAGAGTTCAGCAGCTTCTCTGTTAAAGAACAGAATACTTTTATTTCTTCCCCCATCAGGATGTTCACTCATTAAAACCTTGGTGCTACAGCCTGTGTGCATCTGCCTGTCTTCTGGCACAAATGCCAGAGTTCTCTCCCTTTCTTCTGTCAAAGGATATCAGGGAACTTGAAGTCTCAGTGAGGACCACGGAGAAAGAAATGCCTGCCTGAGTGCCAGAACCAGAGCACATGCAGTTTGGACAGATCCAGATTCCTGTGACACAGGATGGTGGGTGCCAGTGGGACTGAGTTACAGGAAAGAGTAAAATGGCTCTGGGGTTCCTGAGACGATCAGAAAATACTGCTCAAATGTTCTTTCTTTGGGTATGGAGAGTTCCTGCTCTTGTTTTGTGATTGATAGACACAGAAAGAATCATTTTGGTGAGTTAATATATATAAAGAATTCCTACAGTAGGAGATGATTCCATGTTTTGACTATTTGGTATAGTCTAGCACGTCTGGTCAGTGCAGAGCAGCTTTCTAAAACCCAGAAAAACCTTTTTCTACCATTTACCAACACAGAATTTCTACTGCCTGATCATGATACTGAACTTGAACTGGTAGATTGAATGATGTAATGTGAAAATTAAAACATAGTGAGGTAAATAAACTGCTATCGTATGTATACATGGCACATATCTTGAGATACATTACCAAAGCACTGTCTTGTTTCATCTGGCACAAATCTGTCACTGCCTTTGCCTTCCTGTACTATTTCTAGTATCAGCTGCAGTTAATATGCCTTCCATCACCACTAGATTCCACGAGTGCTCGTTCACTTCTGCCACAAAAAAACCTGAACAGAATAAGTGCACTAGCAATCAGAAATAAAATTAATTCAAATTCATGTGCATTAAAAAAGTTAGAAAGGTTCTTAACAATTCTCATCTAAGAGGCAGGAATAAATGTCTTAAGTTCTGCTCACCAATGAGAACAGAAATGTAGTTAGCATCTCCCTGTTCTAGCTGCTCTCAACACTGTCATAAATTATGGGGGCTTTTTTGGGTCTTTTAAGTGTATGCTATAAAATAAGACAGAGGAGGTTATGCAAGTTAAGTAGCAGGAATGCTGTTAGCTGTAAAAATCCTGGCACAGAAACTCCCAGGGATTTCAGAGTCAGAGGGGCTGTGAAAACAGAACCTGACCAAATATTTGAGTTAGAAATTCGCAGATTTTGGGGCACAAATCAATAGCTTGAAGGCCAAGGTGTGCTCATAGCAGCTCTATAAAAATTAAAGATGAGCAGCTTCATCTCTGAAATTCCTGATGACTCCATCAGACCTTACAGTATTCATATGTCCATAAACGTTTTTTTCTGTGCTTTGTTTTGCAGCATGAAAACCAAACGCAATCACACAGCTCATACTGAAGAGTTTGCTTCCACTCATGTTAGTGCCAAAGATGATCCACGAGGTAACTGGAGAGTACACTTGGAAGCTCATATTTGCCATAAACAGAAGAATTGAAATGATTGGAGGCTGCATTCTGCTTTTATTGCGAGCAACAGAGGAAAGAGGCCAAAATTAAAGGGTTCTGTGAAAAACCAATGAGCATGTGCCTGTATGAATTATGTCTCTGCCTGTGTACACCCTTCAAGATATCCTGCCTCTGGGCACAAAAGAATAGCTGCATTTGTGGCAGGGAGGCGAGAAAAGATTTTCCATTTAAAAATTCATCAGCTGAAAGTAATAGAACATTACATAATCAGATTATTTTCATAAACTATTGATAACCTAGTGATTATTTAGCTTTTTATGCTGGCTGGGTTTTGTTCACCAAAAATCTGTTAGAAATACATAGTTCACACTAACTTACTTTAGTGGCCACAATGAGTTACCTCATTCTTTATATTCTGTCTCGATGATGATTAGCAATTGCCTTGTAAATATGTTCTCAGTAATGAGTTTTTGCTGAAGATTGAGATATCACAGAATAATTTTCTGCAGTTCTGGATGATGATCTCAGCATTTTCAGAACTGTTAATTCCTTGTCTTTCCCTGCGCAACTGTGCTGTTATCTCTGTTCTGGTGAGATAAGGAGAAAAACCAAAGAACACGTCTGAGAGAAACAAAAACTGAGCTCTAACAAGCTTCTTCCCATGGGCTTTTTACCTTGAATCCACTTTTCCAGCTGACTTCCCCAACATTCACCTGCATCCCTGACTGCAGGGCTCTGAGACGCTCCGTGCGTTTGTTTTCCCGTTATCTCACCAGGAGAAGGTGCACGTTGGCAAATTTTATGTCAGCCCTTGCAAACTTCACAGTGCAAAACATGACCATTGTGGAGCCTGGCATCACTGACAAATTGCTCTGGCCATATGGGGTCTTCTGGGGGATGGGGTGCAAGGGTAGGTGTGCTGTTGCAAGCACTTCAAAACTGATCAGGCTTTTTTTGTGGCTGGCCAGAGGACAAAGAGCAGTGGAATTGCCTCTGCCTGTGCTCGGCTCTGTGTTGCAGAAAACAGGTAATTAAATTATGGGACTATTCAGGCACGCTGGGTTTCTCAGATGCCCTAGAAGAGATTGGTAGCAGATTGCTATTAGAAGAGCTGCTCCTAAAAATCAATTAGCTGATCACTGAAAGTGATATTAAGAGAATGGGAGCCTTTTTTCCCAAAGGCTGTGGATGAAAAAGCTTGGGAGCAGCTATGTTTCTGCAGGTGTCCATCTGGGCAAAGCGAAGGGAAATTGAATTTGGAATTGAATGCAGGAAACAAGGTCTGGGGTTCAATGTGGTTTCTGAGTATTTTGCAGAAAAGCCAATAAATAGTGACTTTTAGAGACCTTCTTGAGATCAGATGGAAGGTGACAGCCATGATTAGGAGGCATGACAGACGGTCCCTTGGGAGTTTGAGCCTGGGCACCTTCAGAGAACACTGAGGTTCTCGTTCAGCACACGCCTGTGAGGCCTGAGGCAGCTGTAGCTGGGATTGCAGACCTCTCCCAGAGCCAGTCTGAGCTCCACCAAGCTTCACTTCACTAGCTGAAGTGAGCCAAAGATATGTGACTGCGAAAAGTGATATCTGAAATAATAAAGTGCTCTCCAAAAGTGCTCATGGTTAGATTATGAAGCAAACACAGCCAATTCCTCTGGAATGCTCCTTGTGCTCAATGGGAATTTATATAAGATACTTCAGGCATAAGTGCCCAGATGAATTTGATTCCAAATTTAAAGAATGCTTTATGTAATCACTGGAATTCATATGGCCTCTAAATATTTTGGAGACTATAAAGATGCTGGGATATTCAGCTTTATAAGTACTATTGAACCTGTTGCAACCCATAGCAATGATTTTTGGCTTGGTGGTTGCTGTCCCTGTCTAAAAGGGCTAGAAGTGAAAGTTGTATTAGAATTCCAAAACCTCTGCCAGGAATATGCTTCTGAATGTTTAATTTGCATTTGTTGCTGTGTTGTCTCTGTCTATACATAATCTGCAGCAGATTCCTTTAAAAATAAATTCTCTTTGTGTCAGAAAAGTCTTGGGGAATGAATCTCATAACATGGTTGAGAGTTAGTTCTACACAAAACTCTTTCAGAAGCCTTGTATTTGGGAAATCAGTGTCTGGGACTGGAACTCCAAAAGCAATTTTCATGATTTAAAAATAACTCTACTAAAGAGCAGTGGCTGTCAGAAAAAGAGGCTATGCAAGGCCTGGGAAGGGAAGTGTGCACAGGAACTGTGTGCCAGGAATGTTCAGGTTGGTGTCTTATCTCGGTTGGCTTTCTCTTCCTACAAGATAGAGACTTCTGTGTCAGAAATAAATATCATAAAATAAATAAAATCATAAAAAGAATCTTACAAGTTGCTGAACTCTTTTTGTGCCAGCTGAACAAACATTCTGTAACACATATTCTTAGTGTGATCAGACTGTATCCTGGCACTTTCGTGATGGGTTGGATCAGCACCAGTCAGCACCTTCCAGTATAAGTCCTTGTGTTTGCATAGAGCATTCCTGAGCAACTAAAGCAATAAAAAAATTGAAGACAGCCTGCAGCAAGTAAATTAATAATATCCATTAAAGAGTCACATCTCTTCATGTGTCCTCTCTTCTAAAGGTTTCTGGCACCATTAATGAAAAAGCGAGTAGGACAAGAGAATGAGAGCCATGCTCACGTGAATGCTGCACTCCTGGTGTTCTGCAGATTTTAATGCTGCAGCTCTGAATCACAGTGGAAAAACCACTTTCAAGAAGACAGTGAGGTACTTGCAGTCTCCTGTTTCTTTTCTCCTGTTTTTCCATGTGCCTTGGAGCCTCTTCCCCTCTGTGAAAGTGTCAGAGACTGAAAATAGTTCATGCCTCAAACATTGATATAAAGTTTTGCTCACTATAAAGAACCAAAAAAGCCTCCCTGAAGACTAGGATTTCGGACTGAAAGTCAAACTGCTGATGAGATAAAGGGAAACATTGTTCAGTCATCTCAGGCTGAGGGAAAGGTATGCAGCCACAAAAGGCCAAAGCCACCAGCTGCGCTGAGTTTGGGGTGGGGGAGAGCACAGCTCACAGAAGCCAGGTACACAGACTCTCCCCTACCAAGGGGGGAGGAGGAGGTTTTGGGTGCACGGTGTAACCTCTGGTCAGAGGCAATAAACACCCATCCTCCCTTACACAAACCGGCCCAGCTGTGGAACCCCAACCCCACAGGCCACATCCNTCTCTCTCTCTCTCTCTCATATTTACCATCAAATAAAACCCTTACTATTGTCACTGGCATATGGTCTTGTTTGCACCTTAATTCGGGCAGAGGAATTTGCAAAGAACCTTAATAACTGGACCCTAACACTTAGAAAATGACCCTATAGAGGGTTATGAAGTGCTCAGAAACCATTGTAATAAGGAATGTCTAAGTACACCCTCTGATAACGTTCCAGATCAAAACCATACAGAATATGGGGATGATTTAGATAACACAAAGCTTCATATTAATGCAATATTAACTGAAGGGTCCAAGTTTTGGCTGGCTCAAAACTGCTGTCTGCTCTGAAGTTTTCTCTACTAGTTTGTGTTTTATTCACTTAGAGGCTCATAGGAATTTTCCATCCTCTGGACAATGAGGGTTTCAGGGTTGTTCATACACAACCCTGCCTTTTGTCATTGAATTTACAGAGCAAAACCTTCTTTCCCAAATCTTGCTGTGAGGAAGCATGTGGATGGTAACAGTGAGAAATTAATAAATGGGAAGCTTATTTTAAAGATAAGGGTATGTGTACCTGACTAAATACATGGTGTAAATAATGAATGCTCTATCTGTAGTACAAACAATAATAACGTACATGAGGCTGAGCTAGCCTGGGGGTCCTGCAAGAGCTGTGCTCTGTGTGTGTCCCGTGGGAGCAGGAGAAATCAGCAGAGGTTCTGCATTTCATTAGAGCTTTTGACAATTTTGTAGATCTCAGGCCTGCTGGGATAAGAGATTGGCCTTACACGACTTTGTCAGTGTAAACATGTTTTTTTGGCTGGAGTTTTCACAGTGTTTTCCATGATCCTGGATGTTCCTGTTCGGATGAGCAGGCAGCTGGCAACTCATGTGTGCCTTGAGCAAATGCACTGCAAGGCATCCTTGACCCTGCTGTAAACTGATATATGTCAGGTGTAACAATGGTGACATTCTGAGGGAAGTAGATAGAAATTTTTGTTCTGTTTTCTTTGTTTCTATCCACCCAAGATGCTGCAGAGATTATGCCCTGCATTTAGGCAGTTGGTGAAATATTCCATTTAATACATGTTCTGAAAAGCAGTCAAACATTGCAGGATCCAGGATCTAGTGTCCTCCCTTTGCTCTCTTTTATTTACCTGTACATCTGATCACAAAAACTTTATACATTTTGCATTGTCCTGTATCAGCAGGATTTGCTGTGCTAAGAACAGCTGAGCAAGATCAGAAACTCAGGATTAGTTCAGGGAATTTCTCTGATTATTTCATAAAGATAGTAATCAAAACAAACCTTTGTTTTCCCACCAGCTAGAGGAGTACAGTGGCAACTCCTATCAGCACTTCACTTTTGTAGCAGAGAGATGGAGAGGGAACTTTGCTACAGCTGCTGAACACGCTTAAGCTAAAATCTTTGGTTATCTCTTTTCATAGTTTTTCACACTCGAAGCCACAATGTGGAAGTTTCCACCACTGAGGATGTCCACAGTGCTGATGTATTCAGCACTGAATAAAGCTAAAACCCTCTTGATGTGTGTAATATTTTTGTTCATTCTAAAGATTCAGTAATTAAGAAATAAATATTTAGTTCTGCTGGTACACTTTCTTTGGGTTCCCTACTCCTCAAAAGCATGGAATTGCTCGGTAGTGTTTTTAAATGATTGTAAATATCAGCTTCTTATTTTGTTTTTTTTTTTTTGGTTTTTTTTTTAAGAAATGGTGGTAGAGGAATAATTGAAAATACATCCACACATATAAATAACACCATAGTAGATGCTACAACGCTCCTTTAAACTTTCTATCAGTGACATATGCTTTGGCTTTATTGCTCTGCTCCTTCCTATATGACTTCCCTACGCTTCCAAGGTTCAGAGGGTGGAATTATGCACTAACAGTGCTCAAGGGGCCCCTGCTAGTCTTTGATTATGATCTTTTCTGGGTCAGATTAATAATTCATACAATATCTCTCTATGAAAAGAAATATGTTGCCTGCCATCTCCTGTCACCTTTTTAAGGTTTGTTTCAAGCCTCCAACAGGACTGAGGCCAGATATAAGTTCACTTGAGGATTAAAATTCAGCAAAGGGATAATTACTGGGTTATACGAGCAGGCACCAAGTAAAGAGCATTCTTAAGTTGGATGTGTTTTCTGGATCTTCAGCTATAAGACTGTGGAGCACCTTCTCATGGAAAATGATGGAATATCCATTACATGAGGCACTTAAATGCAATTGATCGCTTCTGACGGGGAAAAAAATATATCGCTGTGGGGAATAAATTTGCTCTGTGAAAGAGCTGTAGAGACAAATAAAATTTGCAACATATCTGAGGGAAGCAATGCATTTTTCATGCATCCTTTATCTGGTTGCTTTAGGCCATTTCATTACTCATAAGATCTTGTTCATGTTCTTTGGGATACAAAAGTTATTTGATGTAGATTCTATATGTTTTAGATTTAAAAGGTCATGTTTGATTTAAGAAACAAATGTATCAGTTTACCTCAATTTTTAACGGAAAAAGGAAATCCATTTTCAGGAGAGAAAGTAATGTCATAAACATGGATTTGAACTGGACACTTAAGAATAGAAAGTGATGCCCAGGGATTCTGATCAGCTTTACATTGGCTCATGGGGTTTTTGGAGTTTTGGGGTTTTTGTTTTGTTTTTCCCCAGTTATGCTCAGTTTGCCTGTAGCACTCGAGACACAGTGTTCTTTGCTGTGCCCTTGCCTGTTGCCTTCTTTCACAAGCAAAAGAGTCCAAGCGTGGCTTGGCAGTCTCATGAGGGTTCTTATCCTCCAAAATGATGTTCAAGGATAACTCTGGACAGGGATGAGGAGAGCCTCCTTGTGCAGACATCCATGGCCTGAGTACTCCTGCCTGCAGGGAACAGATGAAGAGGTTTGTCCAGGCCAAGACATGGCAATGCTGGCTGAAACCCTTGTCAAACAATGGACTTTTGTCTGACTCTGGCAAAGCCACCACTGTTTTACTTCCCTGCCTATGTGGCCAAATCTGAGGAGAAATCTGTTAATCTGATTTACTCTGGGCTAGAAAAATTGGACTATATGTGTTCTTCGTCTCCTAGAACCATGGCCCTGACATGGAGGAAGTCTTCTGCTTCAAAGCAGTCATGCTTCACTCTTTAGCTAAAGAAAACAGTAGTTTAACTTCATGTTAAATCTCAGTAGCCAAGTCTAAAATGATTTGGAACCCTTTACATTAAATTGAATCAAATAACTGGAGTATGAATAATATTGCAGTACCAAGATAAAGTCTTGCTGTCTTCTGTTTGAAAAAGAAATGAGTGTATGGAGGGTAATAATGTTAATATTTTCTGCACAGGTAGTTGATGAGAACTGTGCTTTTCTTTCACATTCCAACAGCCTGGGAGAGATTAATTTCTAAAATATCAGCAGGGATTACAGCATAAAAAACACTGACATAGGAGTGGCATAGAATTCCCCTCTTTTTAAATGGTATGGATATGATTGAATTGCAGATGGGGGACTGGAACTTTTTATATAGCAGTGTGAAAAGCTAGATAGGGCTAAATCACTCTTTGAGGTGCAGATTTCAATAACACTGCGCAACCACACTGAGAGAATGGCAATATCACTTGCAAGGGAAGCATTAAGCACAAAGAAATTTGTGTAGAGATAGAAAGGCCTAATCGTGTATGTAAGTACTTAATCTGTGGCAGAGCTTGAGGCAGCTTAGACTGCATCTGGAAGAAAAGGAATTGGGCTCTGAGGTTATCTGTGTTACATTTTCTAAGGAGAACTCAGGACTTATTTTGAGGACTAAAACCAGCAGCATCTGGTCTGCATGAGCTGGAAGTAAAGGTATCCTTAACCACAGTCTCCAAAGAATTGATCTGGGGAGAAATGTCGGTGTTTGCTGCATTCCTGGCTCCAAATGCTTCACCCTGTTCTTAAATTCTTGCTGTACTAGGAGGGTGAGAAACTGCCGTGAAATTTGCCCTGCCAGTTTTGTATTCTCTGAGGATTTCTTTGATCTGGGAGAGTCCTGTTGTTCTCAGAGAGGTTTGAGAGCTTTCTGGAGGTGTTTAACTCCCACATCTTTGCCTCACACAAAGCAAAACTGTGCTTTGCTGTCGCTTGCTCTCTGGCTGGACTAGGTGCAGAAGGAAGGTTCATGTTGGAAACAGTGAAGGATGCCATAGATCAAATCCCCTGTGATTCATCAAAATGCATGTGGGGTATGGAAAAATGAGAGTTTTTTGGCCCTGAACCCCTGTGTCTTTATTACTTCCTTCAATGCTTGTATATAACCACAATTATCATCACTGTAAAATCAACAAGCCCACTGGAGAAGCACAAAACTCTCCTGTTCTTGGTCCTCTCTTATACAAGTATTTTGTGTTTTATACCAGATATTATAACACTTTTTAGAGGACAGCAACCTGATGATTATTATACGGTTTTATTGCAGCCAGTAAATCTTCTGAATAGATTATTACAATATTTTATATAAAAATGCAACAGGAGCAAAATAAAGCCAATCCTTTTTGCTTTATCAGAAGACAGCCAGTATATTACTGAAATCACGTACCTTGGCATCACATAAAAGAGGTAGCTTAGATTACAACTTTCTCCAATGCATTTTATTCAAAGCAGAATACTTCAATGCAATATATACAAAAGTATTTACTGGAACTGCAATTTTTGTATGTAAAGCAGTATTGTAAAAAAGCTCTGAGCTAACAAATCAATCTAAGGTGGAATGACTTAGATGTCTTCGCTCTTTAGAATACAGAATCCATTTTCAGAAGAGTTCTAGTGGTTATCAGTACACCACCATTACACATTTCAGCAGAAAAATGAAAACCATAGGATTTCTACCCTGTTGCAATTTTTTTCTTACTTGTGCATTTGATACGCTTCAAGAAGACTTCACCACGTGGCTAATATATAATTTCAGAGTTTCACAGTGTAATCCACAAGGCTCAAACAGTAAATTCACCCCTTGAGTTATTGTAATGGAGTTTCATTGGAAGAAGCTGCCTTGCTGTGATGTTTAACAAAATCCAGACCATAGAAACAAGTAAAAAAAAAAGAAACGAGGGGATGGAGGCGGTCAGNTTTTTTTTTTTTTTTAGTGTAGAATCACTATTGTTTTTAAAGCTTGCCATAAATTTATTCATAGAGTAGCCCTCTAGTTTTTCCAGCAGTCAGTCATCTGTACATGGCAAAGCACCAGGGTCTGGCCAGCGCTCGTGGCTGCTTCAGAGGGCAGTGAGCTCTCTCTGTGGCATTGTGTGTATTCTCCAGAGGACAGCCTGGCATGGAGCAGGAGCCTGGGGTCAGCTAAATCTGCTGCCAACACGTTGTTCTGTGCAGAGGCAGAAGCAGCTCCGGGAGAGGGCTGAGCGAGCCCTTCAGAGCCGGCAGCCTGTTCTGCCAGCCCCGCAGAGGATGCGAGGAGCAGCGAGCTGTTTTGCAGAGGAGAGCTCAGAACCATGACTGTCATTCAAGGAGAGAGATTAAAGCTTTCGGAGCAGCTTTTTCTGACTGATGCGAGACGTTCCCACGGAGCTTGCAAATCCACATGTCTCTTCCAGGGAGCATTGTCAGTGCTTCGTCAGGAAACTTGACTTCAGCAGAATCATGGAGGAATAATTTTTCTGAGGAGGCTTCTAACAAAGAATTAGGCTACAGAGCTCCTCATCTACATGTTAGGGAGCCATTTCTTAGAAAGCCTCTCATCTTTTACATTAGCTGTCACCAAGGCCAGCAATCAGCTTTGCAGGATTTAAGATCAGGCCTGTTGGTAAATCAGCAGGCTATATAATAAATTTTTATGCTTTTACCTACTGCTTGTACTGTCATCTAATTAACAATCTTTTTTTGAAGATTCAGTCTGGAGCATTTTTTGTTTGTGCATCTCTGGAATCATTGTTAGCCAAATTAGGGTAGTGGCATAGCTGGTGCCCTAGCTCAGGAGGTTTCTCTGTTTCTAAACTTTTGTTGGTGGCAGCTAAAAACCAGGTATCTTTTATGAGAGAACACAGTTTTACTTCTAATTCTAAAGACTGTCACTCGAAACTACAGCTTGTTATGTTCTAAAATCTATTCTCAGTTTTCACTTGTCTGAAAATGTGAAAATAAATGAAACTGAAGAAATGCTGATTCATACCCAATCTTCTTTAGCAGTTTGTTCACATCGTTATTAGTGCTTCTGTTTTAGGCTGAGATTCTGGAAGGAAATTTTGTGGTAAAGGAATAAACTGTGTGTCTGTAGCATTGCAGGACAGCAAGATGGATGGCAGAATTAGTTACATGTAGACTTTCTGTGCTATATGATATTTTGCTTTGTAAAGACATGTTGCTCAAGATCAGTGCTTGTTACCCAGTCTGTAGAAGAAGAAAAAACCTGAATTCTTGCTGCCCAACTCTTTGAAAAAATTATTCTTTGATATAATTATTGGCTGCACATGCATGTGTTTATACATAAAACAGGTTTTCCTACATCCCGTGATTCAACATTACCCTTGAAATTTAAGTTCTCTTTACAAAATTTGATATGATCCTACCAAAAGAGTAAGTTAAGAGAATCACAGAGACATTAAAAAATCAAGAACTGCAGTTGATTTATTAACAAGCAGTACATTTGGTAGGTGATGTGCAGTCATAGTTGAAAAAGGATTGCTATTTATTTGGTTGTTATTACCATACCATAAGAATTGGGCTATGCTCAAAAATTAATTACTGCTAGAATTTACATGTTTTGAGTTTTATTTCACTTCAATCAGGATGTTGTTGTGTGCAATTAATTTTATTTCATGCTTGCTTTCTATATTTGCCCACTATTTTCTTTGCACACTATTTTCTGTTTGGACTCACAAATTGTCTTTTCAAAATTTCATTGCTGTAAATTTGGGATCAATGATTTAATAGACTTAGACACAAGAAAATAAGAGGTGAATACCTTAAATGCACTTTGAAATTATCTGACACTCTTCATCTCTGCTGGTTTCATTGATTACTAGGTCTGATAACTTATTAGATACATCTTAAAAAGGATTTGAAATTGCCTTTTAATTCAGATTCTAAAATTTTCAGAAAATTTTCTGGTTTATGAAGAACATGTTTAAATGGCAGAAAATCTTAAATGTATAAAAGAATTCTGTTATGTATTTTAAAAATTGAACTAACCAATAAAGAAAACAAAAAAAAGTAAAAGCAAAAGTGTCTTATGAGTTCAATAGACTAAAGAGGAAGACATCTCTCTTGTCTAACTGCTAAGAGATGAAAATGTGTATTTTAAAATGTTGGATATAATTTATCTTGGAACATATGTCAGTTTAGACAAGATGACACATCCGTTAAAGAGAATATCCAAATTGCTGCTCACAATATTAAAGTCACAGTTCTGTTCCAGCGTGTCTGTTTAATATTTCCCCTGAATAATATTTCAAGGAATATTATGCCCTTATCAGTGGTGAATGCACTGGTTTATAGCTGTGGTGTCAAGGCACTTGGCTTTCACTGAGAAAATTTGTTTTGATCACATTTTTCCCGTCAAAGAGGAAAATATTTGGTCTCTGACTTCCTGCATATGTCTGATACAGATAGGCAAGAAGCAAGTAGCGATCATAATGCTGTATATTTTTACTCTCTACTGAATTTTTCATAAACCTCTGTTCTTCTGCCTTCCTGAGCTGTTTATTACCGGTTTGATACCTTACTGAAACTTTCTGCAGCTTGTGCTAATAAGCAGAATAGTGTTTGAATTGCAGACTTTGGCATGATTGTGATTGTCAGCACTGAGTGCTGCCCTTCAGTGCTGTTTGGGGTACCAGAAGTGGGTTAGTCACAGCAGCAAGGACAGACTGTTGCATCATTAAGCAACACACACTCTAATGTGTTTGGTGAATTATTTTCTGTGTTTTTTAATAATTCTTGCTGTTAAACAAACGGTTGCATGGCACCATTGCTAATCATCTTCTGAGATTGTATTTGCACTTCAAAATTAATTGTGGTAAAAACAGGGCTGTTTTTCTGCATCGGAGCTCAAAAGATTTTGTTACATGACATTTTTGTGGAGTGCAAACAGAAAGTTTATCTTTGTTTGTCCTAATTAGGATTATTTCTGGAGACCCGTTTTTGCATATCCAAATCAGAGCATTATGACCTACTGGCCTGCTTTAAAGAAAAGAAAATGAGATGGAGCTGCCATTACATTGAAAAACTATCCAGAAATATGTGTTTCTTGTATTTATATTAAATGATAAGCAAAGATGGGTTGAAGCTAATTAGCTTCCTTTGAGAAGCAGGTTCAGGCAATTAAAGGAAGGTGTAAATTATCAGAAATACAAAGACTTTTGGTGGATCTAACAATCAGGCATAGCTCATTTCATCTGGAGTGTTAAAAGCACGTAACATCTTTTAGCCTGGGTGATTAATCTCTTGAGGTTTCTGTTTGGAAGCACAGATTCTTTCCAAAGGCCTTGCTAATAATAACATGCCATTAGAGCCGCACCTCAACACAGAGATGGAGGTTAAAAAGTTATTAGAATTATTTCCCTGCACCCCTTAATGAAGGCAAGATGCGTAGATATGAGGCATAGAAGGCTTCAGAAATTCAGAATTCAGCTTCAGTCTGTATAATCAAGCAGAGAGTAGTGTCAAATCAGAAGCAGAGTGTTCATCTGATGAAACACACTCCTCTCCACAAATCGTTGATTACTCTTTTCTAATGAGAGCTGACTGGGATAATAGCCAAGAAAAAACACTGTTTTCTTCACTGAAAGTTTAAATAAAAGCAAATGTCTTTATTCAAATCCATTTATGGTGCAAGAAAAATTAATTTTTGTCGTTGTAAAATCAGAAAGGTCTGCAGAGAAAAAAAGAGATTTCTGTGCTAACTGGTGGTATTTTTTAATCTAGTGATAAAAAGTCAAAGCTGAAGATTTCCCTTCTATAAATTCAATTTAAAATATCATAATAAGAGCTATTCCTCCATAATCATTACTTTTGGCCACACAGTTATATGTATTGGTTGAAAAAATACAGACAGCATGAAGAATTATTTCGCCAGATGCCTACATTGCTGAAACTCCAAAAGGTTCAAATTGAAGTGTTTGAAAACCATCCCGTAGGCTAATTGTGTTTCCTCAAGCCCCAAGGGAACACATGATGTCTCCATGGCAACTGCTCTTTACTTTTTTATTTAGAAAAGTGTTTGTGCATCATACTTCTCATATGGTCAGGTATAGGGAAAACGTAATACTGGAGGATTTTAATAGTCTACAGCTTTTCCTTTTGCAGTATTTCCCTTAATGTGGATATTATAGTTGTGTTTTCTCATCTTAACTTCATTTTCACAATGAAGTGGTCACTACATTTTATTTTTGCATTGTAAAACTCTTACCTGATAACAACAAAAAAAGATGTCTCATTTTCTTGTATTATTGCAGTGGCAATTCAGCAGATTTGAACTGCCCTTCATTTGTGTGCAAGTTTGGTGTTAATTTAGAAGAGGTACCAGAGCTGTGGTAGGGATTGACATCGATACCAAATCTGAGCATGAGAAAAAAGATTCTTTTTGTTTTTTTAATCCATGCCACGTGATTGGTACCTGGCTACCTCACTGACTATAAACTGGTGTAGAATTAGGAGTAATGCACTGGAAAGGGAACCCAAGCTACTGGGAGTGAATGGGAACCCGCCCTCTCTGATGTTCAGGCTGGCACGCTCAGGAGACGAACGCCTCGAGTCTGCATTTGCCTTTCAGATGAGCTCGCAAAACGAATGCAAACAACTCATTTTACCTCTGTAACTCAGTTCCTGCATCCACAGGTGGCATTAATGATTTGTTTTTCCAAAACACTGCAACATCTGCACTTGTGAAAGGAGATGAATTACAGCTCAAGGCTGTTGCCTCTTGCTGAATACAAACCGACCTGCTTTCTGGAAATATTTTGCCGTCGTCAGTCCTTGCCTATTAGTGTTTATTTACACTGATGACACCAGGGCTCTGTGGCCATTTCAGTCACCTGCACAGCTCCTGTAGTTGCAGTCATTCTAGAGACTTACTCAGCAGTTTCAGTTTTACCTGCTCATTTTTGCCAACGTAGTATTTTTGCTAGGGCTACAGAACTGTATTTCTTTGGTGTTGACCAAGACCTGGTTGGAGAGCTCCTGGCCAGCTGTTACCAACTGTACTTTAACTCACAGCTGAAATTGTGCCAGGACAGGCAAGAAATCTATTTAACCTGTTGACGTCCCCTCCAAACCTATTTCTACAGCTTTCTGGTACTTTTCAATACGGTATATATATTTTTTTTATTTTTTAATTCTTATTATGCTGACAGGTTTTTTTCCCTTCAAACATTTGAGTTTGAAGTTTGTGTATATAAAACTCCCCTTAATGACAGGCTTTAAAGCAAGAATTGATTTAGATGCTTTATGGAATTGAAGTCTGTCTTCTCAGTGTCCCATTCTGGTTCTTCACCCTCTCCTTGAGGAATATGAGCCCAGCATGGTGATGACTAAACTGCTGCTATTGTTGTGGTGGTGTCTTGATGCATCAGTGAGGAATACTTTTAAGAACATTTCCTATTGTTTCGATTAAGCTTCAATAAATCAAGGAACAGCAAAACTGCTGTGTGACCTTGACCAAAAATAACACACTTCAACGACCTAATACAGAGAAAGCAGTTCCCAGACAGTTTAGAGAGTATAAATTGCTGGTCCAGAATAACCACCCAGTAATGATCACGTCTATAAAGAATTCCTAATTGGGTTTTATGGAAAATATACAAACAACACCCTTGCCCCAACTGTGCAACAGTAATAACTAATTTATCAGTGGCATCTGGACAACAACAAACGGCCAGTCTAAGTTCTAGCTTGTACTGGTAAGGACTTTCAGTCTCCTATGCTAGAGAAGAATGGTGGAAAGCAGATTTAGACGTGCTTTGTGTGCCAGCTGATACAGGCATTCAGCTGCTTCCATTCAAACAGGTAAACAACTTGCCTGTGTTTCTTATTTGCACAAAAAGCACAGTCATAAATGTGTACATCGCCATGAAACTGAACTCAAACTAGTTGTTACCAGTTGGCAGGAGAGAAAAGTATTGGCTTAAAACATGTTTGTTGTAGTCTTTTCATATTTGTTTTTGCCAACAGCAGTAATAAGCAAGAACAAGCTGTAGGGTGACTGCATCCCATTCATAATGGCATTGCTTTTTCCAAAACCTAATAGCAACAGCCTTTGTGGTATTTACTTAATGTCTACCTTTAATATCACCAAAGAGATGAGCTGTAATGTTCTAGGAATATTACAAATAAATAATATCACTCCCTGCTTGAGACTCTCAGACCTTTTTCATCTAATTGTGGTTTGTTCATATGCCTTACTTATTACAGAAGACATTTCTTATATTTGACATCTCCATCTCTGAAGTCTTCCTTTAGATCAGAAGCATTCCAAGCTAAGGCTTCAGCTTTTGTTTTTATAGAAAAAAATTAAGCATGATCTGCTGTAGGAGCTTTTGGGCCTCCTAAGGAAGCCCGAAGAGAACACAGGAGTTGCACAGTGTTTGTTAGATGGTTAAAAATGATTAAAAACCATAATACTGACTGCACACCTCCTAAAGACGCTATCAGCAGGCAGAAAACCTGGCAGGTAAAATCTGGCTGCTTTCTGGAGCATTCTCAGTCCAGAATAACAATAGCACAAGATAATAATAGAGAATCTGCTTTCAAAATGAATAGTCATATCCACTTTAGGTATTTTTAGTGATCCTAATGGGTTCAGCATCTATAGAAATGCTGGGGTTTGTCCCTTATATTATAGAGGATATTTCCAAAATGAAAGAAATATTAAATTGCATAAAAATAAGTGAAAATGAGAAGCATTCCAGAATGCATAATCCTCTCCTAGTAGCAATTTTAATTCCTTTGGTGAAAGTCCAGCCCCAGAAACATAAATGCTGACTTTAGTAAGCATTTCAAGCATGCCTCTTACACTGTGCTGAGCACTCTAGGCTTAATTTGAAACAAATAGAAGTTGAGTAGTTGATGGAAATCTCTCTTTCTTGAGTGATATTTGTATCAGGTAGGATGTTTCAAATTAAAAATTTCGATACCAATTAAAACATAAATACACAGGGCACAAGGAGGAATGATCATTGACCAATAATGTAAATATTAATTGATGGGGTCTGTGTTAGGGATATTGAAAAAATCAAAATTGGACTAAATAGGAATATAAGCTCCTTTTTTTCCCAGGCAAAAACTTCTGCGGATTGCAAACAAACAGCACTAAATTTTAGGGCAGTAATTGTGGGAAAGTTGTGAAAGATGGGAACAGGAAAGTGCAGAAAATGGTGAACAAAGCGTGGCAGTTTCTGTTCTTCATCACTTTATTAGCTTTCCATTCCTTTTGTCCACATACTAAATCGATAATTTCTATGATTTCCATTAATTGACCAATAACCTTAAAGAGACTTATTAATGTTAATTTTAAGAGGGGGTTTATGGAAGAGATGTGGTAACATCTGGGTGTTAGGTTGGAAAAAGGACCCCTGAAGGACCTTCAGTATTACTGCCACTATCCCATAAAATTCCTGGGTGCAGAAATGCCAGGGATTGCAGCCAAAGACAGGGAAGGAGCAGTAGGAATAGATTCACTCATAAGGAACAAAAAAAAATCTGGTTTCCATAAAAAGACATTAATTTAAAAAAATGTCAGGAAAGGAAATGCAGAACTCAGAAACAGATTGCTTTTTACAGCTGTATTTTTAGCACTTTTCACGGGTGACAATTATGGTGGAAAAACAGCTTCTTTAGTACACTTTTTCTCAATATTATGTGTGTGTGAGTACAAATATACATTCAGGGCTAATAGTGAGCAATTTTTAGCATGGCATCAGTCATTAAATACATACATTAATTCCCATTTAAACTTTATTTGATCATGTCTTTTAAAGCTACATTAATCTAAAACGGTAATGAAAGATTGTTTTTTCACTAGTTACAAATATCATCTGCTAATTTAAACCTACCTGGGGATGGTTACTCTGTACCATAGAGGCACACAGAAGCTGATATTTTCCTTTCTCCTTTTTGGTAAAGAAACAAGCATATTTCTCCTGATATGCCTGGGGATGAAATGGAGTATCAGAAGATCCAATTGTTCCCACCTTCCTTTGAAGGTGCCACAACATCCTGATGTAGGTCAGGGTTTAAGGACCACAGCAGAGCCCTCAGTGCACGATTTACAATTTTCACTTCTGATATGTTCTTCTTTACTATTGTAGATATATTGATTAAACTGAGAATATTAAGAAAACTTATTCCTCCGGTTTAGCATCCCAGGAAGAAGCCGCTCACGTGCACACACATTGATTGTATGCAGTCCAGTTAAACCAAGTAAGTAATGAATTTGATTGAATCACGAATAATGGAAACCATAAGATTATGGTTTCTTAGCATCAGAGACCATGGAAGCTGAGAGAATTTTCCAGGAGAAACAGACTGATTTGATGCAGGAGATTTTGATGCAGGTTAATCTTTAGAACCAATCCAGGCTGCATATGTCATAAACTAAAGCAGCATTTCATAAACAGCAATTTTAGTTTATTAGGTAGAGTAGTTTAATTTTGGCATCCTGAAATAACAGATGAGACACTTTGCTCCATTTTCATTTTTATACGTATTTATATGGCTCTGCTTTTTTTGTTTCATTTGTTTTGGAGCCTTTGCAGATCTTCTCTGACAACCCATTAAAGCTGTCAGGATTTTTTTCTACATCATTGCCTTTAATTCTAGTCCTGTCTCATTTTTTCCCATCACATTTTTTCCTCTCCTCTCCATCTCCCTTGCTGTTGTCTACTTTTTCTTTACGGCCCTCTTTCTGCCTTGCTTTCTGATTCATTATTTGAAATAAAACTTTCTCCATATGATGAAGAATAGCAGGCATGAATAACATGATATATTCTTTCCTCAAATACAGACATTTATCCCAAATTGCGGGCAGGAGCTTCTGAGTAATGTGGTTTAAGAGTATCTGTTGAATCCCTGTAGTTTCAGCAGAACATTGATTACTTCTCTGATAATGTTGCTCAAACTAAAAAAAGACTGTCAGTAATGCAGGAAAGATAAGATAAGTGGAAGACCACTCTGAATTTGATGTGAGGAGAAAGCACACTGGAACAAAACAAAATCCCTTAATAGCAAAGCCTTGTAAAAATAAACAAGGCTAAAAGCTGGGGGTGTATTTATTATGGCATGTGTTGCACAAGCTCAACACTTCAATATTTTCACTTGTGATCTCTTTAATAACTGGGAAATACATCAAATAAATGCTGTTTATATATAATATAGACAGAGACATAAACAGATTTAAAACATCTAGAGCCATGGGGACTGTTTGCAATCACACCCCTGAATTTGTTGCACTTAGATGGGACAAGATTTTCAGAAGGAATAAGTAACCTTGAGTGTCTACATTCTGATGTCACAAGGGGACTTGCTCTAAGCTCTTGCTGTAAATTATATTTGTCTCTTACCCTAAATGTATTCCCAGCTAGGCACCAAAAATAGAAGCCTGCTGAATCAGTAAAACCTGTTAATTTTGCTTTAAAAGGAATTCTTACAGAGAAAATTCTCAGCCTCCTCACCTGGGGCCTTCTGATGGTGAAGGGTCAGGATAAAGGGTTTCATAGCAAGACAATGGGACTAGTGAGAAGAATCACCAGCAATATTAATTACTGCTCCTTCAGCGGTGTCCCTGTGCTGGCTTGGCAGGATAGGGGCAAAATGTTTCCATTTAATAATGTGTTATCAGTGGATATATGGCCAGAAGATTGTGCAGTGCAGTTTCACAGGACTGCAGAGCAAGTTGTCTGAGAACACAAGGGAGTTAATGGCAGAACGGCTCCATAGCGACAGAGCCGCTTCCATCAGGGATGAGTCCCTTTGCTGGCTCGTGAATGATAAGCCATGGGAAAGTTATTAATATGGGGCAGAACTCTGTCATTCCAGTCTCTGCTGGGCTGAGGCAGCAGACCTTGGAACTGTTCAGCCTGGAGAAGAGAAGGCTCTGGGGAGCCTTCCAGCAGCCTTCCAGTGCCTAAAGGGGCAACAAGAAAGGTGGGGAGGGACTTTTTACAAGGGTTTATAGCAACAGGACAAGCAGTAATGGCTTTAAACTGACAGAGGGCAAGGTTAGATTGGATATTAGGAAGAAACTCTTTACTGTGAGGGTGGTGAGGCCCTGGCAGAGATAGCCCAGAGAAGCTGTGGCTGCCTCATCCCTGGAAGTGTCCAAGGCCAGGTTGGATGGGGCTTAGAGCAACCTCGTCTGGTAGAACAATGGCAGGGGGTTGGAATTGGTTGATCTTTCAAGCCCCTTCCAACACAAACCATTCCATAATTCTATAATTCTATAATTTGATAATTCTATAATTCTATAAATTATATGATTTTATGATTCCATGATTCTAATATAGACATTGAATGGTTAAAATTGTGAGGTGGCAGAAATTCCTGGTGCTTCGCAATGGACCTGACAGAAACCTTTAGTACTTTCCTTTGCTACCGTCCAGGCATTCTACTTCTTTTCTGACATCCGTGACTGTATCATATCCCTCCAAAAAGGAAGGTTTACACAAGTTAATAATATCCTTAAATGAGGATTTAGTTCTTTAATACGGAACAAAAAGAAGCACTGCAGTCTTCTGTTAATTTCCTATGTGTTCTGGTCCTTTTATTTCATGTATAAAAATAAATGAACAGGTTAAGCAACACCATGTTAAGCAACTTGTTGAGTTATTATTTTATAAGCTGAAGCATACATTAAACCAGGTATTATTTTTCCTCATTGTAGTCAATGGCAATATTCCCAGTAGTATTATTAAGCACAACAACAGGCCAGAAAGCTGATTGTGCCTGAGTTAAATGAGGGTACAATAGCTTATTCTTTCAAGAATCTGAAGCCTATTTAAAACATTTGTTATTTGGGGTTGTGTTGTTTGTTTTTATTTTAGATTTTGTTTTGTTTTTAATGAGATAGCATCGTGCAGTCATTCTTTGCATGGAAAGTGCACTAAAACTTGATTAAAATATTTTAATGAGTCACTGAGGGACTGCACTGATGCCTTCCTGTGTTAGATTATATGCAAAAGGAAGGACTGTACCATGCAATCTCAGTGCTCTAAATCACAATGTAAAGCTGTAACAGGAACTGTTCGCTGCAATAAGAAGCAGCAACAGTTGTCTGAAAGACAGAGACTCCAGGTCAGTCTAGACTAAAGGCCTTCTAGCAAACCTAATGGAAAGCTTCCCTCAGAGATTAGATGGAGTCAGCAGCACTTTGTGGTTTCTCAGCAGGCGGCCAGAAGGTCTCCAAAAATTAAATCTGAAAGAAGGACTCTGATCCTGCAGTTTCAAAGCTGTGACAAGGTTACAGCACTGCCCAAGAGCACCACGGAATCTGCCATGTGAGCTCCATGCCCACCACACCCCCCAAACTGCAGACACTTGTAAATGTAAAAACAGGAAAGGCAAAGGTCACAAATTCAAAAATCACACATCACGAGAAGGCCACATGAAAATCTCTTGAAGTCTAAACATAGCTAATATGGATAAGTTAATTTACTCTCTCATTCTGAACGCTCAGATTTTTCCAGATACTTTCTCAGAAACTAAGTGAAATATGAGATGCTCACCCAGGGTCTTGGTTCTACCTTGGTTTTAAGGAAAAATTCTGAACACATAACACTGGTGAAAAAAAAAAGTCGTATTTTGTGTCACTAATCACCAGGATGCATTTAATGGCATAACAAAGGCATTTGGATGGAATTTAGGTGCCCAAACCCAAAGTTGCAGTTTTGAATCTTTCAGGGCTATTAATAGATTTATGTGAGATTTTCAAAATAATTAGATCTGTGAGATGACAAGGATTTAAGTAACTTATAAAAACTGTATGTGGAGAATCAGTGTCTGAAGAAGACCTGGATATGCAGTGATATTTTATATGAAAAAGATAATGAACTAAATACAGAAAAAGCCTTGGACTTCAGCTGACCCGATGTCTGCTGGAAATACAAGAGAGAGGAAACTGTTCCTGACTGTACACTGAGAGATCTTGCTCAAATCACAACAGCTAATGCAGGAAATATTATAAAATGACACTAATTCTCTAATAAAATGTATTTAGTTTCATAAGTTTGCAAGTATTTTCAGGATTTCTTTTATTACTTTTCTTTGACATTGTCAGCAATTTAGATAATCATACTTGTACAAAATTTTGAAGATTATAACTTCTTGAATGATGTTTATTATGTTATGTAAATGTTCCCTTTTGAAATATTTTTTGAAATTTAATAGTGGCTTATTTACAATTGGGAAAACATAATGATGGGTTATTAAGAAAATATCTCCATTTTCTCTGAATTTGTTTCAGGAGTAATTTAGATTAATAAGGCAAAAATAACATTTTAAAAATTAATTATAAAATAAACTCTCACCCAAATACTCTAGACTTTCTTTACCATTACTGGCACCCTGTCCACTTCATCATCTTGACAGGAACAAAACCATCTGATGGGATTCCAGCTGAAGTTGTGGACATCAGCTTATATCTGTGAAGCAGCACAGGGTCTGACCTCAGTATAAATATCCAGGAACTTTCATGGATAGGCTTGGACCTGGAACTAAACTTAATCTTGAATTGCACCTAAAGTCCAGTTTCAGGGATAGGAAGCACCAGAAACAGACTCTCAGCTGTGCCACTTGGAAATGATCTCTCCTTCATCTCCACTTTCCTGGTTGTCTTTAGGGTTTAGAGCTTCAAACCCAGCCATGTGAATTTACATGAATATTCACATTTGCACGTATGAGCCATGCAAAATTCATCCCATAAAAGTGCCATTCTGGGGGACCTTTTCTGGTGCACGAACAAGGGCAATGATACTTCTTGCTGAGAAGATGAAATAAATGGTTGCTCCTTTGAAATACGTTTTGCTAGAGAAGATATGATAAGTGGGACACATTTTGAATGAATTCTGTGTGTCTGTAGGAGAAATACACTTCTAATGAAAAATATAAATACCCAGGGAAAACCTTCTATGTACGTGCAGCCAAAGGAGTTACAGGGAGGCAGAGGAAGGAGGAAATGACTTGTAAAAGGATGTATGAGGTAAGATTATTTTGGAGATGATAAATAGATTTACACTGTACTTTTCTTAGCGTTTCCCAGGATATGTCCAGTATTTTTCATTTTATTGGCTTAAGGGAAATGCTTTTATTTCCAGAACACAAACCAAAGCACAAAAGAGGAATGCCCAGAGTAGGCAGTGCAGAAGGAAATGTCAGAGACTGAGGGTAAAATACTCATATCAGATGGCATTCTTTTGTCTAAAGTGATGCTGGAATTCATTCATTCAGTTCAGTAAAACCCAAACCTTTATCTTTCCCAGATGTACTACAGGGCTTTTTCCGGAGACACAGGGCATGAGGATTCATGATGGAAGAAAGTCATCTTCCTTGACTGGGTTTGTCCCCTACATAATTGGGAGTGATGTCCATCACTCACGACACCAGGAGGTTGGAAAATGTATTTATGACTGATGTAAATAAAAATTATAACATTAAGGAGGATTTGTTTATAGGATGATGCAGGAAATAAAGGTTGTGATTTATAGTAAAGACAGAGCAAAGGAAATATTGCAAAGCCCTGAGCCCTGCTGATACTCACTGGAATTGGGGCATTCCTTTGTATCCATTCCTAACATGGTGAGCCTCTGAGAATTCCTGTGACATAAGCACAGCCATCAGCAGAGGGATGAAGAAATCTTTACATTGGAGAAAAAGAAGTCTTTGTGTCAGAGATGATCTGTATTTGAGACACATAAGGAAAATATTACCAGCAGCATAAGGGAAAATACTGGAAACTCAAAGTCTCACACAATTTATCCATCAGCTTCAAGGCACTGATAATGCCAGAAAGGCTCTAAAGGCACATCAAGGAAGGATAAGTGCCTCCTGCACTCACTCTGGTGGTTGGTTCTTTCCACAAGTTCCCCAAAAGGGAACACTGAGTTCTCTGCTGACTCCCTGCAGAGCATCCCTGGCAAAAAGCTGCTTTAGAGCTGTCATGCTTGGCACAGGAATTGTGTCAGTAGGTGGAAGGAGATCAAGAGGGCACTAAGCACTTTTTTTAAGCTCTTGAAATACACACCAAGCCTTTGATTTTGCCCGACACACAGCCCTGGGCACATAGAGTTGTGTGCGTCTGCTCCCCCTCTACTGTCCTGTTCCTTTGCTAAGCAGATCAGAATGAGCTCAGAAGTTTTATGAGTGTCTTATGTGTGTCTGGTTGCAGGAAAAAAAAGAGATTTATGTTAGTGAAGGTTAAAATTTGGAAGTCTGGGCAAAATTCTGGAGCAAAGAGGCTGTGCTGCCAGGCTGAAGTTGTGATGGCAGATGCAGATTGGTCCCCACAAAATAGATTTGGGATCAATTAGCTTTTATCCCATGTACCTGCAGTGGATAAACCAGACTTGATTTTACCCCTCAATGAACAACTTGGTGATTGTATAGCCCTCCAGGAAGAAAAGAGATACAAGGCTCTGCTGGCAGCTCTGATCTCCACAGAAGAATTATGCTTTTCTTTAGTCATTCAATAAACGTGGTAATTTTTCACTTGGAAACAAATTTTTGTAGGTTCAGGAATTTGGGAATCTATGCAATTCTATTTGTGAGCAGGATTAGATGGTAATGATTTAATTGATGGTTGAGCATGCAGACAAACCATGCATAAAAGAGCTTTTCAATAATTATATCTTTTCATGGAGCAACAGGTTTTTGTAATTTAGGTTCCAGACAGTAATTACAAACCAGATGCTATTTTAGGCACAGTCTGCAGCACACTTTTGGTACTTAGTAGGAAATTCAAAACAAATACAAAACCGCTACTGGCACACTGAAGGCAGAAAGGTGAATTAAATTGAGGTAGTGTGGTATCACACATGAATTGCTACAACAGTATTGTATATATTATTTTAATAACCTCTATCTGGGTTCGCTGTCATGGAGCACAAGTGGTTTGGGTGGAATTACTTTTTTTAAATGTTTCATTTTGAACCTTCTGTGTCAAAAAGTTCGGGTTTTATTTGCAGACCTAAAAATCACTGTGTGCCAGTGTTGAGTGCTTGGAAAACAAGGGATGAACTGTTTCCTGATGTGGAGGTTTGAGCCTGGTGGGAGCTCAGGCACCCACCCAAGCTGCTCTCTGCAGCCCCCCATCCACCAGCACCTTGCCATGCAAACATAATGCACTGATAAAAATTGAGAGTTGCCAGCAAACTGTGAAAGGCATTCCTGTTACAGGATGTTAAGAGAGTCTGGATAGAAGAAATAAAGCAGTTTTGGGACAAGATAATGTCATACTCTGAGAAACATGAGACGTTTTACTTCTGTGAGGAGCTAGGATTCATTAGTACTAAAACCAGGATGGTGTGCATTCCCTGCACATTGAAGTGCTTCTGATTTGTCTTAAACCCTGAAATGTGGGGTTTACTCAGACAACCAAAACAAATAATAAATAATGATTTACAGGTTTCTATTTTTTTTTTTTTTTTTTGCTCTGTCACAAGTGATTACCCTTCTTGAAACAGTTCACAGCAGGTGCCAAAGGAGAAAGGAAATTAATACAGAGCTGCAAATGCAAATCTCCTTTCTTTAGAGATCCTTTCTCTTAAGGACAGCAACATTAGAGTTTGCTGTGCCTTTGGTTTAAATAAAACTTCCAGAAGATATTTCTCAATTAATTGTTGTTATTTGGGCAGTTGGATAGCTGTGTCTGTTCCCCTGAATCCTCTGAGATTCCTCCTTCTACAAACACAGGTCTCTCACTTGTCTATTTGCTCTCTGTGTGGCTGAACATTACATTGGACAAGTGTCAGAATGTTCTGACATCTCAGGCTGTGTTATGGCCTCAAACATTTTATTAAGGTACTTATTCAAACACCTGAAGACATCAAATGTTTGATGTCTTTAGGAACAGACATGAGTAGTTATTGATTTTGTGATTTGCTGTCACCTTGGATTTTGCAGCATTCATCAAAAGTGTTTCAGGCCTGGCCATTACTATTAACTCATTAAATTGAAAACTGGCAACTTACTCTATCATGTCCTCACACTCTGCAGCAGCCCTTACGTCCCTACAATTTTGGTCTGTTACCTGAAGACAAAATATACACCTTTGTGATGGAAATGTTATTGCTGTGAGGTGAGTGGCAGATGAAATGTGAGTAAAGGTTGAAACAGCTCATTACAGCCTTGTCTGTTGGACCTGGGCTCGCTGGGAGAACTTACATGTGAGGAATGAGAACAATTGAGCCCATCTGCCCTGTAAAAAATCACTCAGGGAAAGAGGATGAGGGAAAGATTTTGAGGAGAGGAGGAGGCAAAAAGGCAAATATCAGAAGTAAAAAAAAAAAAAGTAATACCAGTCGACAAGTAAAATGAAAATCTGTCAGGCATACATCTAAATGCAATTGGAAGTTATTTCTACCTGCAGTGGAATGTCCAAGGCAAAGAGTCTCAGGTCTTGTCTGAAAAGCTGCAGAACTTTGGAGGGTTTAGCTGCAATGTGCTGTTCTGCCTTGGCAGGGTGAGGGCCAAAGAGGGAGTGGGACAGAATGGCACTCCAGATCTCAGGCAGACTGGAGGAAATGAAAATGCAATTTAGCAGAGCCCCACACCCATAAAGATGTTCCTATAAAAGGAAGGAATTGATTTTGGTTTTTTTGGGGGGGTGATCTCAACCTATTATTTGGAATAATGAATTTTAATTTAAAGTGGATTTATAGTAAGAGTAGGAGGAAATAGCTTCCTGTCCTTCGTCACCAAGAGATGATACGGCTCCAATGTCATATTGGGAATTTCTCCTTCTGTTTCAACCCACTTTAACTTTTCAAGTAGTTTAACTAGTGTAGAAAGGGAAGAAGTCTTGGGACATTTACAGATAATTGGGTAAAGATGCAAGAAATGAATTAATTCGGAGAAATCTGACAGAAATCTTAGCTACCCATAGGTAAACTTATTTTACTTACTGGCCAAAATTGTACCAATATTTGTAATTAGTTCAGGCGTAAGACTTACAGATGATTGCAGTTCCTGTAGGTCTAAACTTCCTTTGCCATTAAATTTAAAACAAGTTTTATGTCTCTGTAAGATTTGAGTAATGGAATTCAAAACGAAGCAGAATATCTTTAAAAAGGTTATTTGTACTTCACAATTATTGTATGTTGTTGCATGCCCTGCCTAAGCTGGAAGCTGGTGAGACTCCTCAAGGGTACCTGAAGAGAGGGGTCCAGGGCCAGACTCAGCAAAGGTGTTCTAAAGACTTACTGTTCTTTTCCTGAAATGTGGTCTGTATTAAACCCCTTTGAACTGAAAGTAAAATGCTAACATGTTTGGAGAGCTGAGGTTTTGAAGTGAGGAAATGCCACTATCAAAGGTTGTTTCCTGGCAGATGGAAGAGGTATTTCTAGCAGAACAGTAAATATTTGGACTTGAGTTTCACTAAAATACAAAACCTGACTGATGAGTTTGGAAGTTTTTCTAGGCTATGTGATTATTCTTCAAATGTTATCCAGGTTTTTTAAAATATTATTTTATGTGGGGAACTATATTTTCTTTTTTTTAGAAAGGCAAAAGTTATTGAAAAGGGCTCGAACTGTTGCGTTTTGAAAAGATGGTTCTTAAAACTATATTTCATTTTTGGGAGACCTAATGCAGCTGAACTCTATTAATCTATTGTTTTAAAACTGTCTTTGTGTCAGTTACCAGGATATAGATGATAGGATTACAGTAGCATTCTCTAAACAGAATTCTGGCTGCTAAACTGAATATTACAAAACTTTATAAAGCTTCAGTACAGAATCTTGTTGTTATTATTAAGAATGGTTTCCCCAACAAAAACATTTTTATTGACAGTTTTATCTTTGGGTAAGGATCTTACACTAGTTGGCTTATTGACATTTCTGACACTTCTAAATGATTCTTTAATATCAAACAGCTTTAGTCAAGCTCTTTGAACCAGTCTGTTCAGGCATTTCCGATGTCTTGGAACATTTACAGATTTTCCTACATGTGCTGGCATTGGAACATGAATTCACGGAATGTTTCTTGACAAGTTATTAAGTGGTTTAAGGCCATGACCTTTCAGATGGTGGGGCGGGCTAGATTGAAGTGTGTGGTTAATTAATATGGGAATGACAAATGCATAAGTGCACCCAGAGAGTTTTGTGATTCTATTTAAATGGCAATATTAGAATACCAATCAGGGAGATAAAAACACATGTTGCTTACATTAGAAACCTCTGTTAGGGCCCACTGTGACAAATTGCAGTGACAGTACTGTTGGAGGCGAATGGAATCAGTTCTCAGAATAAGACATTCTGTGATTTCCTTCCCTGGAAAGGCTACTTTTGGAGTCACCAAGTTTCCCGACAGGATCCTGTGTTTAGAAGCAGAGTTGCAGCCCCATTTTGTGCCTCTGCTCCTTTCTGAGGTACTGATTTCTCTGTAAGAGCCCATGTCCTCAGCTCTTCAGGGACATCCCTGCACTCCCACTCCTGTCACTTCAGGCTCTTCTCAGGCTTTGCTCTCTCCTCACCAGCCATTCCCCCCGTGGGAAGGCACAGGCAGCAGCCAGGAGAGCTCCTCACCAGCAAGGTACCTCTCTTAATTTCCATCTCACCACCGATTAGCTGGGCAGGATTACAAGGCTTCTCAGGTTTAAGGCTATTTGGGATGCCTTGCTGTTTATCAGGCTTTTCCAGGGAGGATTCTCAAACTTTGGCTTCTCACTTGGAGCCATTAACAGGCTATTGCAATCACTGTCCCTTTTTTTCAAGTCTGTAGGCTACATATAAAGACTTAGAGGATGATTCTGCTGGAAATGTGTCTTGAAAGGAGAGATGTGTGGGCCTGTTTTGACAGAGGAAGAGGCTTTTGCTTGCTTATTAACGAAGAAATGGAGACATGCAAACCAGTATTTTTGAAAGACATTAAAAGCAATTTTGAAGTTCACACACCTCCTCTGCTGGGGTGTATTTTATGGTGGTTTACAGGACAGAGAGGGATAATGAGCACTACATTCACATTTGCCAGGGACAAAATGCCTATAGATGTGTCCTTTGTTAATCTTCCACCTCCCATTACCCCAGCTCACCTGCAGAAAAACAGGAGTCTACCCAGGGCCTGAAGGTGTTCCCATTATTAAGGATAGTATCAGCTTCAAAACTACAGGCCTGTTAGGCCTGTTCTCATTTCTTTTCCATGTGTCTGTGATACCAAATAGTCCCGAGATGAGAAGAGAACTAAATTAATTTCTTAGTGGCATGAAATATTGTTTTGTGCCTTACATTACATGTCAGAAGTCCTTTATTAATGTGGTGTGTGCAAGCAGGCCAGATCTTCCAAATGAGGAGAGACTGAGCATATCCCTAAAGACGCAGAGAGGCTCTTACTTAATTAGAAGTCATGCACATGTAGGACTCTTGCTGATGGATATGTAAGTTCAGCTGGTGTGAAAAAAAAGACAAGAGGAAAGGACAAGAGTGTTGCCTTTTTGGGTGCAGTTTGTGTGGTCATACCAGACATATCTGTGCTCTTCTCCATTTGTTTCCGGGCTCTGCCAGGGAACCTCTGGGAATTTCCCGGAGCTACATGTCAGGTGTTGACAGGAAGATTGCTAATTTTGCCAGCATGACATGCTAAATAGGAATTTTGTTAATTTAACACATCACTTCATAGAAGCAGTTCTGTAGCTTCTTGATTTTCTTCTCAATACTAAACACAGATGAGATTCACCACTGATATGTCAAAAAATCTTTCTGTCATAAGGAATGTGAACATGGGATGAAACAAGAGGAGGTTTCAGTATCCAAACTCCCAAATGATGTGTGAGTGCTGCTAAGTTAAAAGCTTTGTCCCTCTGGCCTTATTTATTTTACCAAAACACATAATCTGTGGAGAAAAACTGAGCAAAAACGTTTCCAAATTGTTTGCTGGCTTTCTGAATAATGAATTGAACTTTAATATTTATTAAATACAAAATAGTAATAAATTACAATTGCACAATTTCTTACAGAGTTTTTATTAAGATCAAAACTTATTTGTTCAGACTAGATTTATATAAATAAATCACAGTACATTTTTACTTGTGTTTAGAAGATTGTAATACATATTACAAAATTAAGAATTTTTTTGTCCCTCAAACCATCACTGCGAAAGGAATCATGCATTATTTCTACTAAACGAACAAAATGCCCACCTAATTGAGAGAGCCTCGATACAAGTATGGCTCTACTCTCCAAAATTAGACGTGAAACATAGAGATACCAGGACTATTTATTGAACAAGAAATAATAAAGTATAGTACAATGTTCATGTGTTATCAAAACCAAAAGTATAGCAAAACAACACACCTCTCTTCACGCACCTTTGCGATGGGGATTAAAGATGGCAGCTGGCCAGCATGCAATCGAGTAAAACATCTCAGTTTTACAACGTCTACGTTTGAGCAAAAGAAGGAGGAACTAAAGAGCCAAGACAAAACAAACAAACGAATGAAGAGCCCAGATGTTTACAAGTCCTCCCGTCACCTTCCCCTCTGTGCCGCGTGCGCTGCCTTCGCTCAGCGGGTGACGCACTTCCCGGGCAGTGCCACCACCGTGCCCTTCGTGGGCCTCCAAGGAGATGGATGTGCTCCCAGAGAACTGCAGGGCCCTGGAGAACTTCCAGCTGTGGTTCCTTGCCCAACCCACTGTATTAGGAATGAACTGTAAACACAACTCTGGGAACTGCTTGGCCTTGGATGCTGCGGTGCCGCTGGAATACAACTGGCACCTGGCACCTGGCACAGTGCTGCAAGGCTGTCACTTCAGCACTGAGTACTGGTTGCACTACCTGCAGCAAGATTCAGGGTGATGCTGTCCCCAAGTCTGTCCTGCTGTGGTTTCTTGCAGCACAGGGGGCTTCTATTAAATTCTACAATATTGTGGATTACTTTCTCTACATCCTTTTTTTTCTACTAGATAAAAAAGCCATTGTTTTCTCTTGATACTGCGATGTAATCATTTGGCAATGCACTGGTCCAAAGGGAAAAAAAGCATTTAATCGATGACACTTCAGATGGAGTAACCTGATCCACTTTTTTCCCTTCTCTCTGTTCAAACAAAATGCATTAACAGCAAAGTCATTTTGGATGGGTTTCTAGCTGGGTCAAACAGATTTTTCAACTGAATTTCCTGACTCCTGTTTTTTGTTTTTTACTTTTAAACTAAAAGAGTTTCCAGCTACTTTTTATTTCAGTTGCAGACATGTTCCCTCAGTGCTCGAATGCTGCTAGGTGATAAGCATGTAAATCAATACATATCTTGTGTCTCTGACTTAGGGTGCTCAGGTTAATATAGCTACATATCATGTTTGGTGTTTAAAACACATGAATGAAACCAAACCAAACCAAACCAAACCAAAGAATAAAAACAAGCCAAAAGCCCCCTCTACAGCCATCCCTTCAAGCCAAGAAGGGTGGGCTGAAATAACCTCTTCTTTTTCATTCTTTTGCACTGCCCTTTGCTGTTGTTTCATTTTGTATTGATCCAGGAGTTCCCCCACCAGTGGTTAAATTGGACCTCTGTGTAACAGGAGTCTCACATGTACTGCTTTTGTGTTTTATGGATCTGCTGGCATGGAAAACTGAGCCATGCAATGGCTGGTAAGAACAGTTTGAGCACTGGATCTTTTATGCTACATGTTGGTTTTCTGTTCTGGTAGTCCCCACTTTCCCAGATTGAGATGAATGTTTGTTTGTCCACTGCCAGGGCTATTTACAGGGGAAAGCAAAACAAAAGGAAACAGTAATGTTTTTAATGTCTTGTGATTTCAGTGGAAGCAGATAAAGAAACCTTTGAGCACTCAGCTGCAGAAGAGTTGTGCTGTGAGTGTTTTGCCGTGGGAATATCAGGCTGCTGTCCATGGTGCTTGGCCTCAGTGTCAGCGGCTTTCCCATTGCCACTCACTGCTTTTTCACAGAACAACATCTGACACGGTGGCTTGTTACGAAAAACTAAAAGTAACAATTTAATAGAATGTTGTTCAAGAGCAAAACGGGATTAAAATCTTGCTGAGATGCATTTCTAAGGGATTTTCTCTTCCATTTTAGAGTTACGATACTTGTCACACAGGGTAATTATGCATTCACAGCAAATAAGAAAAAAAATGAGGGTTTCAGCTTTGAAATCATTCTTGTGAGTCTACTGCTAATTTACCTCTGAGAATCATGGTTCAGAAAAGAAAGATTGAGCAGCATTGGGACCATAGTTTCCTCTGTGTTTCCAGGTGAGTTTGTAGCAGAATTGTCTATCTTGTGTTCCTTCCAGCAGGCTGTTGTTTTACTGTAGTACAGTCCAAAGACAGCAGCAGTCTACTGGCCAACCAGAACCAGAACATGAAAATATTTCAGGTCTAGGGAATATCATCGATTAAGTGGAGTATAAAGGTGAAGAGGGAAGTATCCAAATATAGAAAATATCTATCATTCCATAGATGCACTACTATGATAAGGCAGGTATTTGTAAAAAGCACATAGTAATGCCACAGCCTGAGTAACAGTTTGCAAGACATGAGCAAAAATTAGGAGAATTCAATAAATTTAAGGGTTTTTCCTCATCTCTACGCCTTTGAAGTCTGCTGGATTCCAGTTTGAATGCTCACTGTCACAGAGATTTCTTTCCCTGTTTTAGTAGAACTCTAAAATAATTCTTTTGATGCCAGACCCTTGAGCATTAAAAACTGAGTATGGTAATAAAATAGAAGAACTGCAACCCACTGGCAATTATAATGATACCACTTTTCAGATGATGTCCCTTTGAGCTGCTGGGGACAAATCCTAGAAAGGCTCCTGCATTTTTCCATGGACATCAATTGAGCCTGCTGTGTGGGTGTTTTCCTCTGTCCAGGAGTTTCTGTTGCTCATGTTGCAGTGGGAAGCATGCCCGCTCTGCATTCCCGGCAGGGACACGTGTGGAATGATTTGTCCAGGAAATCAGAGAACTCCACTCAAAAGGAAGAGCTCCTCCTTCTTTGCTCATGCCCATCTCCCCTTGGTGACTCCTGGGAGATGAGCCTGGGTAAAGAGCACAGGATTCTGCCCGAGGTGAGGCTCATGCATGAACAGATAAGCATATTGTCATGTATCACTGGCCTCCTGATAGAAAGCTTCGTCTGAAGGTGCAGTGAAACAGTTTTGCCATGGCAACATTATTTTCATTCTTTTGGAAATGCCCAGTGGTTGTCCTCCTGAAATTGTGCTTGGGCAGGTTTGGAAGTGCTGTTTAGTTTGCCAGGTACGCCCTTGCCTGTGGCAGCTATATTCTCCACAGCATGGCAAGAGATTTTTGAAAACCACTGTGCTTACAGGAATTCTGATTTATAGCTGCAGCACACACTTACAACAGATCCAAGATCTCCTGCAAGTTCCAAGCTATTCTTCACCCAGAAGTAATTCTGATTTTGTGGAAGATCCTCATTGATAGGTTATAAAATTAATTTTTCAGATTTGAAGCCAAAATTTTAGATATTTCTGTGCATGCATATTTGTGTCAGCAAAGTTGCAGATCCAAAACGCTTGATGAACATTTGTCACATACAAGACGTGAAGCAGTGTGTGTGTGCACATAAACGTATTTGAACTCTATTTAAAGACCAGGACTCCCTCTCTGTAAGTACATAGCAGACAACTGTATTGTATAAAACAGCCATACTTTGTATTTGCATCTTTTAAACAAAAATTCTCATGTAAAAATGTGAGTTGAGCTCTCTGTAGAAAACACTGGAGGATGAGAGAACTCCATGAGTGGCTAAATCAGTCGCAAAAAGTTTATCCCAGGGCCTCCTGCTTTGGGGCACAGATTTCATTATGTGACAGAACCCAGTGCTTTGATTCATTTTCTTTTAATGGTCAGAATTTGTCAGAATTTACAATATACCATCATGTCAAAGAGCCCTGCTAATTCTACCACAAATAATAAAGGAAGTCTTCACAGGCACTATATATTTGGAACAGCGCTTTCAAACGACATGGGGTGTGAGTGTTTGTTTGTATGATCCAGCAGTGCTGCCCAGGACATGCTTCCAACAGTTTGCAGTGTCGTGGACACAACTCAGAAACGTTGACTGGAAAACCATCTACAAAGTTTGAGGACTAACAACCTCCATGTTATACAGACGGTTATCTCCTTTCTCAAAGAACATGCTGTCATTACAAATACCATATGCATCTCGTTCTCACCCAGCAGAACTTTTTTACAGTTTTTCAGATTTGAAGGATTTCTGCAAGGGACCATATTAATTTGTTTTCACGTCAGGTGAAAGGAGGCACCAGCTGAGACTAAGGATGCAACTTGTCATCAAAAAATAAATATCTGATGGCAGTCATTCTTTAAAAAAATAAAAAAAATACTTAGAAAGCTAACCATTCACAATACTGCACCTTTTTTGCAAATACAAGGACGATATTTGTTGCTGCTTCCCATATTTGTTGGTTTACACTGCTATCATTTTGCTTGTAAAACCTGGGTTATTCTACTGAACAGAAATGATGACTTGAATTTGGGTAATGCTTACAACCATACAAATAATCTATCAGTAGCAGTAGTGTCAGCTGGAGAATTAATGCTACAAGTGGATAACATCACGCTATTTGAAACCAATAGCTCTTCACACAGTAGAAGACTGAGGGTCCTATTCAGCAAATACTCAGGGTCCTATGGCTGTGGCCACAGAGGTTCCAGAAGCTCTCGCTGAGTCTAATCCTGATTCAGGAACCAAAATGATATGCTGTGTATGTATTTCTCTGCACAGCCCGGATGCGCTGGACACCCTCCCCCACTTGATTCCTGGGAAGGAAAAAAATACATCTCTGTTTAGCTTTCAGTGACATGAAAAGCAATCCACAGTAATGAAATCTAAAGAAGTTAGCCAGGCATGTATGAAAAGAACAGGATGCCTGTGAAAAGGGAAGAGCTGTCAAAACCTAATTGTGGGCTCTGGCTGCAATGAAACTTATCAAAGAGGGAAGACAGGTTGGATATAAGGATGTAGACAATTTCTGCTAAGAGACACTTGTATTCTGGGCAATAGCAACCCTTACACTACACCTTGTGCGCTGTGTCAAACATTCCTATCCACACTTGGCTACAGCTGAAAGCTCCCAAATGCCTAGGTCAGCATTTCAAGCATGGCACTTCAGCCAGTATCTGCCCTGTCACTGAGGGCACAAACACCTGGGCAGAGCTGCCCCATTGCATCCCATCCTGTCTCCCAGGCAGCTGCATGCTGGCAGCACCTGTGCTGTGAGAAGGCATCGAGCCTTTCCACTGCCACACAGCCTGTGGGCACTCCCTGCTCAAACTGTGCTGCTGTGGTGCCCAGGCACCAGGAAATTCAACTTCTTATGGACACAGGGCAAGACTGTGGGATTCTTCCCAGCTTGTAGCATCTTCATAATGCCTGACAATCATTTCTGGAACTGCCTGTGGCCAGTGCTCACAACCAAGCAGGGAAATCTTCGGTGGCACTGCGGTAACAGCCACACTCTGATGCAGAAAGCAAGCTCAGAGGGGCTGTGAACTGCCTGCCCCCAAGTATTAGTGCTGACAGCATCATTCTTGGCTTTATATGGGTACTCTGCTCTTTCCTGTCTTTCAACATCGGGGATAACTCTGGGGCTGTTCATAAACAAGATACTTCCTTTTGACTGGGAGTACTGCCTGACTTAGCCAGTGAGAGCAACAATAGGAGTAAGTCATGGTAACTTCAGGAAGCAATTTAGTTCGACCTTTGATGAATTTCTGTGTCTCATGAATCAGGATTAGTGTTCCCTGTATTGGGGAGAGGATTAGACAGAGGGATTAAAAGGACATCTTTACCCCACTGGACTCTGTGGAATAGCCCCTGAGGATATGGCTAAGAAAGAGTTCAACAGGAATGCCAAATTTCTGCTGAATAGGTTAAAAGGGTGAGGAAGCCTCTTCGGCAGCCATCCAAGCGCAGAAGACCTGCATAACATTCCTGCTGAATAGGGCCCTAAAGACAAAAAACAAAACAAAACAAAACAAAAAAAACCATAGGAACCTTGAAAAGCTTTTCTGATTGTGTCGCTTCTTATCAGTGCCTCAGATCTCCAGAGACACCTAAACATATTTTTTTCAGTGCAGTTAGGCATCCTTTGAGATGTGCTAGTGCCATGGATGATATATTGTTACAAGAAAAGAAGTCAAATTAGGTAGTTGTATATAAAAAAATAGGTCCTGATTGTTCTGTAAACAAGGTCCATTTCTTTATATCAATTATCAGTGAAAGTTACCCAAGATCTTGTTTAAAAAACAAAACCAAACCCTCAACTGAGAATATAATGCTTGATGTTTTCATGTATATATATATATTATAGACATCAATTACCTTCTGTCTCCCTAAAATTGAAAGGAGCAGACTTAACTTGTGTGTTATGTCTGAATTTTAATATAGGCGTTTCCAAGCCTGTCTCTAGGATTTACTTCATGCACGTGGATCTTGGGTTTGCTCATCAAATTTTATCCAACTTCTAATGCCGTGTGGGAGAATACTCACAATTATTGCAAGGGGGAAGCAAGAAATCAAAGCCTTACCTCCACAAGAGGATGCCAGTGAGCGATGGGTTTCCGAGGGTACGAGAGCATTTCGTTCCAGTGGTCGCGCCCTAGACTCTCTGCATCGTTGCCCACCTGACAAACTCCAATGACCTCATTGTGACCTACACTGTGAAAATGGTCCATAATATTTTTTTCTTAAAATTTTACCTTCAGAACCACACCATTTACATATTTTATCAGAAGCATTAATAGTGGATTTTTAGGATTAATTCTTCCCTGAAGAATATAATGCGTTAGGAAATACGTAGGTTTGCTCTTTGCATTTCCCACTGATGAGAATAATTTAATATTTCCCCCCTTACAGCACACAAAAGGTTCTTTGCCTGTGTTCTGTAATTAGCTGCAAAGCCAAACAGGTTCTAAGATACAACTTTATAAATGGAGCATGTGTGTAAAGGCTTAAATGTACAAACAGAACAATGTGTGGCCTCTCTGATTAGATGCCCAGTCACTTCAGTTCTGCTAAACAGAACTTCTGTCAGTTATGGATGCAAATCTATATTTTAAGATTTAGTAAGGAAATTCTGCCTGACAAAACAAAAACAGCTGGAGTTTTCTACCAAGCTCAACATGACATTAATTCCCCTCTTATTGGGAAAAAATGACAGTTTTCTTTCGGGATGCAAATCCAGCGCGCAAGATTTTATCAGCCAACGTTTGACAGCTACAGTTATCTCACCGGTCATAATCCATGACAGCTATCGACAAGTTAATTTGGTCAATGTTTTCTGGAGGGACGTCAAAGACTATGGCTTCATTGTAAACGGGATTTAGGGTGTTCCTCTTGGTGGAAGTTTTCCTTTTCTTTAGCCGCCTTCCTTCGCACATTAAAGAAACCTTCACGTAGGGATCTGTGTGGATCATAAGAACAATGCTGATTTTCTTTTGATGCTTTTAGGCAAACGCAAATGGAAAGTGAAGGGAGCAGACTTGCTGTGTGCCCATACCTGCTTGCGGAATTAATCTCCAGGACCTGACTGGAATTTGAGCTTCTCTGTTACCATGGAATGCATGGGAGGCAGTGGAGCTTCGAAAGCTTTACCTGCTTGCTGTTTATAATGAACAATTTAGGTTCAAGAAGCTCGTTGCTGTGTACCAGCTTCTCAAAAGGTATTAAAATTTCCACTGAAGCGTGTTATACATGACTGTTTTACACAACAGCCTGTGTATCAGCCTATTTATAGCAGCCTAATTACTTGTTAGATCTGTAGGATAGACAGAAGATGACAATGTTTTTCACAACGGGATTTACTGACGTATGGTTAAATACAATTTGAACTGTAACAATTAGTGGCTTTTATTTCTCAAGAGAAGTGTAATTATTTTTAAACTCCTGAATGTAGCAAAAAAAGAGCTGTTTCTTTGTAGCTCCTTTCTGAGAGCCCTACAACTCCCTGCTAGTATTTAGAAGTCATCTATGAAATCTTATTTAAAGTAGTTTGTGATTTTTGTTGTCGAATTTTGAAAGGGTTGCTGAGAGGATTCTGGGATGGTCACTGCTTTGTCCATATGCCAGCAACTGCAGAATTGGCTCAGTGGCTCTTGGGAGAGGGTCAGAGAGGGTCAGTCTGCCTCTGTGTCATAGCTGTAAGTAAAAGTCTGCTGCACAAACAAATTCCCAGTGCTGGGAATGCATTTTGGCCACCTCATTCTACTCTGAATCACAGTGGCATTGGAAATAATAATCTTGCAGACTTTTTGAGAAAGCAGCTTATTTTAAACTGAGTGAACTAAAATATATTATTTATTTCTCATAAACTCCTGTGCCCGAGTAACTCAAGAGCTCACAGCATAACAACCCTCTCAAAAATCATTCCGGGATTTGACAGTGTTGAATTCTGTGTCTTGGGAGGGAAACGGGACAGAAATCCACACTGAGCTTTAAATTCATTCATACCTGATGCTCCTGTGATATCCATTGCCTTTAAATTTCTTGCCTTTATTATTGTAATTGTTAGTCTACCAGCTGTTGGAAGGTAGCAGAGCGAAAACATAAGGTCACCAAGATCCACGTTATCCTGTTCCAAGAAAAGAAAGATAATGTGAAGCAATAATAATGAATTTTCTACTCATAGCAGGACTTAAAGATAAAAATACACCTTTGGGGATCTACAGTAATGCAGTAAAAGCTGAATTCTCATTCTGAAACCTAACTGAAAAAAACCAGCCATCCATGTGCATACAAAATTCAAGTCACTATGTTTGTTACTGGACCATCAAAGTTCTCCAGGGTAAATGAGGTTTCTAGCACTCCGTCCTTGGAGATGACACACATTTAAAGGATGAGGTACCCTGTGAGGGACTGGAAAACCTTTGCTCTGTTTTATGTTTTTCAGTGATTTGCCTGTATCACTGACAAGCAGCCACAAATGTCTGTGCCTTTCCTTCTGGTCTGCAGGAGGAAACCCACAGAGATGTTCACAGAAAAAAAAAACATGGTTTGTGCAGGGCAAAGCTTTGTGCAACGCTCAAGTGTGCATGAATTCAGGTGTGATAGGTGTGAAGTGTCTATGGAAATGGGACAGTCTGCACCAGAAGCAGAGGAAGGATTATTATTAATTATTGATTATAGTAATAATAGTAACCACAAAATCCTGTGCCTCACACAGACAAGCTCCCTCAAGTAAGCTTATCCACCTGTTTCATTGATAGAATAATTTGCAACCCTTTCCTGTGTTAATGGCATCAAGGTTTCAGAAAGGTAGCAGAAACTGTGCAAACCCTGTTTGCAGTTACAAAGCATCACAATTTTTTTTTTTTTTTGTAAAGAGGGAAATCCAGCTCTTCAATCAAAAAAATAGTGAAGAAAGGACTGTATTATGATTTCTGTGATGTGATTTGCATTTTTTTGACTGAGCAGTGAGCTCACACTTTCATAGACCTGCTTCCTGCAACTTAATATTTCATTCCTGACTGAAAAAAAAAAAAAATTACCTGATCCAGCAATTTCAAAGCTACATTCCAGGTCTTATAGGGAAGGGAAATACAGCTGTTGTGGAGTATATGTATCTTGCTTAGTTAGCTTTGTGCAGTAGCTTCTCGTCCTTCCCAAGCTGGTTCCTTCTCTGTCTGGCACCAAAAGATGAAGGGTGGTGCATGACACAGAAGGAGAGGGAAAATACCTGGAAGGAGCCCCTAGCACAGGTTTGTCTGTGAGGCAGCTGCTGCTCAGGCCGATGCCCAGAGCCTGTGCAGTGACTTTATGTCACTTCATGAGTTAGCAGGGGAGATAAGCAGGACAGAAAGCGTTGCTGGCACAGAGCTGTAGAAAAGTGTTGTGGCAGAAGGGAATTCTAGAGGTCACTTGGTCCAGCCCCTTGCTCAAGAGAGGCATCTTCGCTTCAGCTCACAGCTCATTCAAGGAAAAACCAAACATGTACATTCACTCAAAAGCAGGTCCTTCCCCTGTGCTGTTATTTAAGAGAGACGCTGTCAAAGAAAGAAAAGGCTGGTATTATGGGCCATTTTTCAGGAATAACCAGCTTTTAACCCTATCATCTTTTCCATTCTAAAGATCAGTGTTTCACGGAGGCTGAAAAGCTAATAAAGCCTGGGACAATATCGAGGTGGCTGCTATGACTCAGACTGTTTAGTGCCTCTTGATAGCTCCCACTTGGAAGCAAACCTGCTGCAACAAACTGTGTCACTGACTGACTTGGTGGGAGGATCAAAGTGCTGCTTGAGATGCTCTGCGAAGTCCTGCAGGTTAAAGAGATGTCAGCACATGCAGGAGAAATTTCTCTTGGCTAACACCTACTCTTAACATTACAGGAAAATAATCCATCTCTGAAATTTTCCCAGTGATCAGCTGGAGCTTGATACCTGTGACCAGGAAAAGAGGAAGCAAAGTTTTTATGCTTCCCATTGTGAGGAAGGGCAACATTTAAAGAAATTATTGACTGAAGCCATCTTTTGGGAATTTGTCCCTGGCAAATTTTGATAGGTTGTTTTTCCTGAAGTGGTCGCTACCCTCTAGAAGGAGACAGCATTGTTGAATCACTCAGGTTTTCCCTGACCACAAAGAAGCCCATGAGGCATCTGTTGTTCTAAATGAGTATTTTGGCATCCTCCAATATCGTCAGCCGTGGCAAAGCCACTCTGTATTCAACACCAGTGCTCCACATGGTGACTAGGAATTCATTCAGTGAGTACTGTAAATGCTTTACTGTCACTACCAAATACAAAAGATTCCATTCCAGACCTGATCATCCTGAATGAACATTTTAAAAACTTTTATTCAATTTTTATCAAGAAGTTTATAGCTAAATGAATTACTATACAATGTTTTAAGTACAGATGCCAGGAAAAATCACAGAATCATAGAATATCCTGAGTTGGAAGGGACCCACGAGGATCATCAAGTCCAACTCCTGGCCCTGCACAAGACACTCCAAGAATCACACCATGTGCCTGTGAACATTGTCTCAGCATTTCTGGGACTCTGTCAGGCTGGTGCTGTGACCACTTCTCTGGGGAGCCTGTTTCAGCCCAACCACCCTTTGGGTGAAGAATCTTTCCTAATGCCTAACCTAAATCTCCCCTGGTTCCTGCCATTCCCATGTGTCCTGTCACTGGTCACCAGAAAGGAGAAGAAAAATATAACTGCATAAATGAACTGCATAAATGAACTGCTTCGGAAAAGAATGGATCACATGTGTTGAATGCAGTATTAGGAATTATGCCATAATATACTTACCCACAAGCTTTGCCTTACAACTGAAAAATAATCGTCTCCTGCACTGTGATTTTTTAGAAAATGCTGCGATGACAATACTTTGCTAATGCTTTGTGAAAAATTGCACTGGGCATTACATGGGAAAAAACCAGATCTATACTGGAAACAGAGCCTGTGATTTCTTTAGTCTTTTCCAGTTCTAGAAGTTGTAGGTGTTGTAGCAATAGGTCACAGATGCCGATGCCTGAGAGTGTGACTGAAGGGAAACTTGCAGGCAGCAGCAGGGTAGAGACACCTTTTGCCACGCAAATCCCTCTCTCAGTCTGAAAGAGAAGCCCTGTATTCTCACACTTTCCTTTTAAATCGTAAAGAATTAATGGCTACTCCCTCATACTGGTACTTGTAACTGTTTTCTAAAGTTTGGAAAGAGATTTTATAACAGAGAGAGCCTTTCCCCTTGCCCTAGCTACTCCTCCCTGTCTTACCCTTATTTTCTGTAATCAAAGGGCAACACTGAACACTGTTCCAGACAATGGGTCCTCAAGGTTCAGTTAGAAGGTTTAATGAGGGAATGTTCTTCAGAGAGCCCCACAAACTGTGACTGCCCTCCAGAATTTGCACGTGTGTGTTAATTTCTCTGGGTAGCTGCAGGAGAAAAAGCACCATGCTCTGACTGGAGATCAGCATTGTGACAGGCATGACCCTCACATCCAGCAAACACAGGAATTTTCTACAAATTCAGCTTTCTAACAGAACCAAAGCCCATGTATCAGAGCGCAGAGAAGATTAGTGCACATCTTCACAAGTTTAAAATCACTGAGCTGCATGGCTTAAGCCACGGATTGTCACTAAAGGTGTGCTGTATTAGCAAGAAATCGCTCCGAAGAACAGAACTAACAAGCATAGAGGGCAGGATCTTCTGCAAGGATTAGTTCCTGTTTGAATTGAGTGCTTATGCATTACTGTGTACGCTCCACAGAATGTGGCAATACAGGCATTACACTGCCAGAGACATTTTGAAATTCCTGCTATGGAAAAAGATTTCATAATAGTGTAAGTTATCAAGTCATGCATGCTGTACTTTCTAAATTTGTGTCTAAGCTCATTCAGTGTGATCGTAATACCATACTGGGCATGTTACAGTGCAACCATGACAGCCCTAATATAACCAGACCAAAAAGCTGGTCAATTTTATCAATAACTAAAAAGAAAATAATCGGAAGATAATTAAATTGCAGTTATACTTTACTAATACGTGTATGCCCTATATTATTTTTCTTTTGGTCCCATTCAGCAGGAAGCATGAAAGAACTGAATAAATATCCTGTAACAAACACACCTCTCTCCCATTGTCCTCAAAAACTGCTCGGGTTCAGGGGAAGAAAACACAGCCTTTATTTTTCATCTGTAACCTGCCTGTTCCTGTATGCTAAAAAAGGTAAAACAAGATTGGGATCAGCTTTGCTTTTCCAGTGCCTCAGGGCTGGCTCCAGGCTCGGGGTGAGGGCTGAGTGCCTCGATGTCATGAGCTGTGCCTCACAGGGAGCCTCTGATAATCCCACCCAAGTTTGTGCCTGAGCCCTTGCTTTGTTCATGCAGTTCTTTATTCAACGGAGCAACAGCATGAAGCTTCTTCCGTGAAAATGTCCCAGTGTTACCTGGGAGAGTTACAAGTATTCAGTCCAGGTGGAGAGATCAAACCAGAGATGTAAATCACAAGGTTTGCCTGAAAACTGCAAACGGGATGAATCCCATAATCCCTGAAACCTCAAGGTAAATAAGATTGTTGTTAGAAGTATGGAGACATTCCCCCCTCTCATATTATGCTTCTCCCTTGCTCCATTTCTGACGGAAATTCTTGATACATTATAAAAATAATATTTTTTGAATAATTTCCAGTGGCTTCTACTGGAAGGGTTATTGTTCCTGCTTTTCCCAGAAAACATTTCGCGTTTTCCCCCTGTAAAACTAACCCAAAATAAAGATAAATGCTGAATTCTAATAATAACGTTAGTAGCTTTTTAGTCTCTAATCACAGAGTATTTGTAGATTTTAAAATTATTCAATTTTGTTGGAGATTAGCCTGCAGGATAAATGACTCCCAAGTACTGTGTCAGCAGCTCCATGCTGTTGCTTAGTGAGTAGAACTCAGCATATTAAACAGGGAGATGTGTAACCTCAAAGAGGACGGTGACTAAGGGCCCCTAAATGGCCTCACCTTTGATGCCTTTGAGACTGCATTAAGCAGCTCAGGCTGGATCAAACCTTCTCAGTGAAACCTCTAAGTCATCTGGTTGTTAGGGATATTCTGACAAATGGGGACGACATTTGGGATCAGAGCTCTCCTCTCCCTTCTCATAAATTCCATTGAGTGCAGAGACTGGCTATGTAAACTCATGCAAAACAAGCAGCAAGGCATGGAGGAAAACAAGAAAATTTATAGGTTATATCTTCTGCTTCTGCCTCTGGTCTGGAAAAAGATATGCTGTCCTCGAGTTAGGCGTTCATAAGGTTTGTGCCCATTTCTTTGGCAAGTTGAGTTTTGTATTTCTGGAGCAAAGCTGTGATGGGCCTGCACCACGCAGTGCCTGTGCCACTCTAATTAAAGCATATGTCTCAATTATACAGGCTTCCTCAGCTCCCCAGCTATAAAAAGACAGACACTATTTCACTTTTCTGCTATGTTGCAAAACTAATTATGGGTTGTGAGGTGCCCACGTGTACTTTTATGCATCTCACCAACCTAACATTAACTGGAGCACTTAGCAGGCACTGATGCCCTCGCTTATTTCCTATTAAGTTAGTAACTCCTGAGAGAGGTTTCCAAGCAGAAGTGGGTTTAGAGATTTGCTGAATTCCTGCTGCTGTGTCAGAGCTGCACAGCCCAGGCAATGGCAGCTTTGCATGCTGCCTCCTTTAGGAGTTGGACATGTCCCTGCAAAGGACACTGGAAAACAGACACAGAGCTGAGGTGTCATGGAATGAGATGGGATCATCTGAGCTTCTGTAGCACAGAAAGGACAGATTGCCACTATTTAATTAAAGTCTCTCTTTCTTCTCCCCTCCAGGCTGAGGAGCATTAATTGCATTTTAAACAACAAAAAATTCTTCCTAGTTACTTCCAAATCTTTCCTGGAATTAAGGGAATTATGCTGCTATAGTGCAAGATAAATTTCAGTGTACATCATTCTAGTATTTGCTAATGTGGGGATTTGAATTTTGGAAGGATTTATTTCAGACGAGGTTCACTCAGCTAAGACAAGGATGAGTTAAGTACACTAGGTATAAGTGTTAAGCCTAAATGACTTAAAGATGCTTTAAGAAGTGCTATCTGCTTTTTGGGATATACATTTATTAAATTGCTCGTCTGTGTTGAGAAGTCTGGAATAAGATTTGAGTGATAAAATATTAATTTTGCTGAGGAACATGCCTAGGACACAAATACTATGCAAATCCCATAGACTCTAATCTGTTTGGGAATGATAGTAAATCTAAAGTATCTAACATGAAGAATCTGTCAAGTTAGCTCTACATTTTTTATTATTTCATCATAAAGTTATTTTGAGTTATATCTATGAGAAATATATACCGATAAAAACTCTTTTGAAATGTTGGATTTTAATTGAATTTGCATGTGACTAGAAGAGTGCCAGTTGCTTCTCATTACACATTTTGAGATGAATAGAAAAGATATGACTGGAAAATTCTATTTTCATGACATCTTATATCAAAGAAATGAACTCTAGTAAAGGACATATTTATTAATGCCTGAATCAATCTATATCTACAGAAATGTGATTAAGTAAAGTAAGTGGAAAATGGGAATGGCCTATCTTTTATAATTATTCTTTCAATACATCAATGTCAGGCTATATTTCACGTTTTAAGCTAATTTTCAAATACTACCATTTTCTCACTGTGATTTCTTTTTTTTTTTTTTTTTTTATTTCATTGTTTCTATTTCCTTTCTTTACACTTTTCCTAAAAATTGAAAGCAAGTAAGTAAAGAAGCCTTTGGTATGTCTGATTTCACCTACTGGGAAAGAACATTAACAAACAATTCTGAAGCTTGGTTTCACTGCAGTGAAGAAATATGAGAAAGCTGAAGTGTTTGTATGTAATTCACTCTGGATTTTGCACTCAGAGTTTGCTGAGCATATTGGCAACTTCTTTACAAAGACAGTATCAAAAGTAAAGCCAACAGCATATTCTCTGTCTTCAGAGTGTGAATATCTTTTGACATGGTTTTTTAGAGTTTGTGGGTTTTTTTCCTCTCCTGTCTCTATTATCCTTGTGTCATGACTACTTTTCTTTAATCCATGCCACATAAGAAGGATCCTCAAGACACAACTTTGTGTTGTGCCAGTCACTCAAGACACCTCAGAATTGAGGGTATTTGGAGCCAAAGTAGGAGCCTTTCACTTCATGAATGCTTCAGAACAGATCCAGTCAGTGTCCTTGAGAGGAACACACTCACAACTTTCTCTTGCCACAATGTCCTCAGTAGAATCAAGGACAGAGGCCTTTTCCCGCAGGCAGTCAATGTACTTATCTCTTTAGAGACCCAAAATCTCCACTGTCATCATTTATATCCTATAAATAGGGTGGCAGTGATTAACAGAAACTTTCCCATCAGTGAGCTGCATACGATCCTCAGTTATCGGGATGCATTCACAGGATATATTTGTTCTTGGAGTCCTTTAAGACTTCATTGATAAATTATTCTGTATTAAGATCCTGTAACAACAGCCTCCATTCAGTACAGATAAACTTTATCCCATACTTGTTCTTCAACACATGCTTAAATCCTATAGATTTTACGGGCTTTGAATCCTTTATGCAGACTTTCAACTCACAACATCTACAGTGGTTTGCGAATCTGGGCCTAACAGTGAATCTAATGAATTATCCTGTAGCTATTGAGATAGAAATAATGTCTTAATTTGTTCCAAACGAAATTGATGAACTGGGGGGATAGTCTGAATTGAGCTAATGAAAATTAGTAGAGACATGACTGGAAAAGCTAGAGTACTTGTCTTGTTTATGTGTGTGTGCCCGTGTCAGAAATTGATTTCATGGGAAAAAGAGAAATGAGGCCTTCTGAAAGTGAAACTTCTGTAGAAAGTTAATAGAAGTAATTTTTAACTCCCTCATCAGTTATTAAGAAAAGAGTGAGTATAAAGTTGGCTCTGAAGGCTTGCTAGATGGCATTGTTGACCAGAGACAAAAGTTAAGTGATGTTTAAGCTTCTTGCAAATTAAACCATTCCTCTGAAAGATATTTTAGTTTCTTGAATTGTTACTGCTTTTAAAAAAAATTATTCTGTGACTTGTCACTTTCTAGAAAATGAAAAGTTCAGTATAGATTAAATAACACAAAAAAGTCTGCCCTGGCCCTTGTTTTCCAGGCATTTCAGGCTGCCTTGGATAATTTGGGTTGGTGCTGGGAAGCAGGGGGTGCATGTGTGTGTGTGTGTGTGTGTGTGTAGGAGAGGGAAGGCTTGAAAAGTAGAGAAAATAACTGCATCTTCATGATGGAATGTATAAAAATGTCATAACCTGCAAGACGTGAGTTTACAAGCAAGGTGCTGTGGAGAGATTTGCTTCTCCTGTTCTCCCACCTCAACGTGTCCCACCTTGTCAGTGTTCACAAGTTGCCACCTTTGGAATGGCGCTTCCAGAGTCCGCTGATAGGGAAGCCTCGTTAGGGTGGGCTTGATTTCCCACTGCTAAAGCTTGACGGGGGAGCACTCTGGCACAGAGCTGACTCAGACCTCTCCCTCTGCAGGGAAGGCAGTGGAGCTTCAGAAATCTTGACAAGCTTGGGAATAGCAATGAAAGGCAAATTGCCCTAGATAGGAATATGTGTTTGGAGGGCAAGTGCTTTCTCGAAAGGAAATGAGGAGGGAGCTTCCACTGCGAAAAATAGGAGTTTTGATGTCAGGTGAAGGTGGTAGAAATGGAAGGACAGGTAGGTTAGGCAGACAAGGGACTGTCTCACAGAGGGAAGTGTCACAAACCAATTGAACAGTGCAATCCAGAAAATTGGGCAGTGGTTGCCTAAAGTGACAACAAAAGTTGTTAATGAATGTCTATCAGTATCTGTCACGTCAAGCCCAATAATTTTTCACAGGCTTTGATTGGTTTGGATTAGACTTCCATTTTTTGTGAAATACTGAGACTGAAAAAACCAAAGCGAAGCAGAGGTTAATGGCCTTGAAGTATGCAGGACCTTACCATGCAATTTAACCTGGGTGGGCCAACCTTGCAGACTTAAAAGAAAACTTTTGGTGAACATCACAGAGATGGAAAGAAATGAGAAAATAAACCCCCATAGTTTCAAGGCTAAAGGCTGGCTTGTTGTATGAAGGGGAGGCTAAACTATGTGTTAAATGTTCACTATCTCTAGGCAAACATGAGCTTGAAAAAAATGAAGCAGCAAATCCATTCTAATGCATAAAATTATTTCTACCACGAATTATTTGCCAGTTACCTCTTGCTTCCATTCTGACATAAGTTGAAAGATATATTCAATTATCTCCATATACCACTAATAATGAGAATTTCAAATACATCGAAGAAAAATTGCAAGGGAGGAAGCTGGCTTTAAAAGGAAGTTAACTAATCAAAATATTTTAATCCAAAATGTCTTGCCTGTTAATTTTTTTTCCCCTAGTGTGTTAAAATGAAAATGTCAATTTAAACTAGATCTGTATGCAAATGAATGGATTGGCCTTTCACTCTACCTTGAGTTACGATGGCTGCACGTGAACTTATAGCTCCACTAAAATATCAAAAGATCCTCTGTCTTCTAACCCCACTCAATTATCTGTCCGTGTACAGGGACTGAAAGCAATCAGTCTGTCAGAGCCCTGAGGGCACCAACAGCCCTTCATGGCCCTGCCTGCCTGCCAGGGCTCGCCCCCACCTGCCCCTGGCCCGGCTCCCCATTCCCTAGGGAGATGGCCCATGCCAGGGGCTGCCCCCAGGTCCCCACCTGCCCAGCTCCCTGGCTGGGGTGGTGGGATGGGACCGGGCTGGCCAAGTCCTAACCAGCAGCTCCAGGGTCCCCACTGCTCCTGACATCCCAGCCCACAGGAAGCAGCCAGCCCGGGTGTCCTGCTGACCTAGTCTTAGTTAAGGATAAAGTCTTGCACAGTGGTCATTCTGTACAAAGAAAAAGCTAATCAGACTGGCTTGAAGTGATATTAGAGGTTTTTGGGCCCTACTAACAGTTCCTCATCTTCCCTTGGCACTGAACTTCATTCTCAGTGCCAGCATTTTGTGTTGTGCAAAGCAGCTGTCTGTTCTATCATGTATTCTGAGCACATCACTCTGAGAAGGAGAGAAACTAAGTACCTGGGTAGTGCTGAAAAAAGACAGAGAAAATCCTAGTATGAGGAAAAAAAATGTTCTTTTCAGTCTGCAGAAGCACCTATAATGTGTTGTGGGTGCATTCATCACACTCACATCAGGTGTTCTGTACTGGCTTTGCTTCTTAGGCTCAGCACAGGTCATTCACAGAGTAGGTAATGAGGAAAGGCCATTTTCACAAATCCAAATCTACTATTAGTATAAGTTTGCTCTAAAATTTTGAAGAAATTGATACAAAAAAGATAATAGTCCAAATAGTATCAGACTTGAAAAATAGAAAGTTAATGTCAAACTCTATGCTGCAGTAGCCTGCCATTCTAGAAATTTTCTCTGAGATGTTTAATTTTTTATTTAATCACGTCTCTTGATAGATTTTGCCATCTGCTGTGGAATTCCACTCCAGATGTGATTTCAGTGAGGAAGCTGTGGTGGCCAGTGTAAAGAATGCAGAAGCTGGAGAAGCACATGTGCCCTGTTCCCTGGAAACAGGCAGCAAAGCAGCACTTTGCCCCTAGATTCTGACCCCTTGGATATAAGATGCTCCTCTCCTCACAGACCACTAAAATAACTGCTAATGAACACTGCAGTGCCATTAATCCAAACCTGTCTGATCGTTTTAAAATTCTACTGATTGGAACAGGCTGCCCAGGGAGGTGGTGGAGTCACCCAGCCCTGGAAGGATTTAGAAGACATGTAGATGTGGCACTTGGAGACAGGGTTTAGTGGTGGCCTTGGCAGTGCTGGGTTAATGGCTGGACTACATGATCTGAAGGGTCTTTTCCAACCTAAACAATTCTGTGATTCTGTGATATCAGGATATCAAATCTACGTTCAATGAAATTGCTGGTGCACCTTTTCTCTCTCTCTCTCTCTGATCCTTTTTTACTTCTCATCCCACTAAAAAGTAATACAAGAATTATTACCTTAGTTGGATTTTTCAAAAGCAAAATTTTCTGTGAGCAGCTCCTTTTAAGTTCGGTGTCAATTTAGCAGGTGGGGAAAGAAGCATGGGCTTATGAATCTTTTTCTCCTACTTTTCTTTTCCCATGAGTTACAAAGTGATTTTCTTCATTGCTACTGAAAGTTACTTTTTTCTTTTCAACAGGTACTTTTCCTAGGTATCCTTGTGCTTCTAAAGCCAATGATCAAGTGTCTTTCTTCTGAAATTTCTCCATGTGTTTTGTTTCTCTGGAGACAATTCTGTCACGTCGTGTCATTGCATGTCCTCAGGTCAGGCAACAGTGAGAATACTCCACGTGTTTGCTGCCAAAAAGCAGCTTCATTTCTAAAGTTCCCGGCTGCTGAAATCCTGTTACCTTTGACTTGGTTGCTATTAAGAGGTGCCACTAAATACAAAAAGTTGTCTTTTTCTGATCTGTCACCTGTGTGACAGTAACCTACATAACAGTAACACCTCTATAAGCCTAACAGTGCCAGACTCCAATGCACCACCCACAGAAAGTTTCCTCCACCAGAGAAAAGGTGAAAAGGGATCATTATGGCTCAAAACCATGCCTGAGAGCATTCCATGTAGCCTTCCATTAGAACGAATGCACAACTAAATTTCACAACGTGCATTTTACTAGTAACACTCCTCTATAAAGTTGCCCACTTTTAGAGAAAACAGTTTCCATAGAAGTTTCATTTACGTCTTTATACGGGTAATAGAGAAAATATCCGCAAATTCCAAAGTGAAGCAGTCAAGGTAAAGAGACTGCTTCACTGCTGGCAGTATTCTGTTAATGGATGGGGTGCAAAGGTGTGCAGCTGTACTGCTTTGAGTGTCCTTGCACAGCCATTTCATTTTAATTGCAAGTTAAATGGAAGAATAGAATCATGGACTTTAATCCTACAAAACACGGTTATTAAATAAGTCAATATGCATGAAACTCCTACATCTTCAATACTGAAAAATGATCTCATGTTATAACTTAGAACCTCTCTGGTTTCCAAATACAAAAGGAATTAAAGCAGTAGAGGGAGGAAGAATGAGGACGACAATAAAATTAGTGATAACTAGACAGCAGCATTCCAGAAGTGTGGATGAGAGAACAGTTTTCATCCTTTGGTTCTCAAACCATGATAAAAAGAAAATTATGCATTTGAATCAGGAGAGATGTTGGGGTTTTGGTGATGGATTTTTGGGGCGTGGGGGGCAAACATGGGAGAGAAGGCTCTTCTGCTTCCTCCTAGAGATGCTACTGATGATTTCATAACAGACTGCAAAATTTGCTGACTGCATGACATGCTGAGATGTTGTTGCTATCTAACCCTGTCACACCTCCCAAAACAATGCCATGGAATCTGTGGTGGTCCACTGCTCTCAGGCAATAGAAGGAACATTTCACCATTTCTTGGTATCTTCGTTGCTGGTGCTGCCCAGAAGTTCATGCAAATCCAGATACCTGCTTTTCTTCAGAGACAGCTCTGGACTACTGACATTAGGACATAAATTGACACTTTGAGCTATGTGGATCTGGTCATGGAAAATTGATGCTGTTTCTGTGCATCATCCACCTACCTTACAAATAAACAGAATATTTTAATCTTGGAGCTGCTAGGCAGTTTACCAACCTGGCACTACATCTACTTAGCAGTACATAGAAAAAAAAAAAAAAGCTTGAAAGCTAAACAAAAGACTGTGAGGGAACTGAAGGAAGGAGAAGAGAGAAGATAGGAATCCATTTCAGAAAATGCAGGCTCTGAAATCAAGTATATAATCCGTCCAGGTGTCTACAGCATGAGCAGGGCAAGATGTGATTGTGCAGTGTGATAACAGTTCTTTTTCTGTAACACTTGTTCTCTATCAGATGTGTTCGTGCCTCCCTATTATATTTAGACATGCACTGGAGGCAATTTTAGGGCCACTTCAGTGAGCATGTTTTTTCTCCTAAAGAATGCACAGAGGGTAGTGTAAGATGTGAGATAAAGAGAGCACTAAATATAGAAGTGCTTTAGTGCTTTAATTCCATAAAAATGAGTCAACAGAACTCCCTCCTCTTAGCAGATGTTTCTTCTAACTTGTTTTACCTCACACGTGCTACATGTGAAACACACCTAGAGAGGAAAATGGTTGTTTTCTGCAGCTTGTTCTGCTCTACCTCGTGGAATCATGAGGTGAGACTTAGACCTGGTTATGCCTATATTCAGAATAAATAGTATTATTCAGTACATACTCACCTATGGGTAGGAAAAACAGTAGCACTTCTAGGCAGCCTGTGACTTAGAATCTCACAGTCACTTAGATGCCTTCTCAAATTTTCAGTTTAGTTGAATTAGTTTGATTAGTTTTGTAATTTAAATAATTTGATGGTTTTTAGATGAAATCAGAGTTGTGAATTGGCTTGTCCTAAATGATGAGTACACTTTAGAACTCTTGTTAATCTGATTTTGGGTACTTGATCTGATACCTTAAAAGGGCCCAAGTTCAATTTTTTGGATGTATGATTTTGAAAGAATTTAGTGTAGTTATATCTGACCATCCTGACTCAAAACAGTCAGAAAAGAAGGATGTGTGTGCTGATTTAGCACTGAAAGGTTTCCTAAAATAAGTAACTTTTGAGAAGAACATGATGATGGAGATGAAAACAGTGAGCATCTACTGCTATAGATATGTTTGTTTTTAAAAATATCTGTATTGTAATGAAAAAGTATTACTGTTGCAGATAGGGTAAGAAGGTTTTTATATGTTCTTTTACTATAAAAGCTTGGTGTCAAATGAAGTGTTTTCCACGGCTTTCCCAAGAATGCTGGTGCTCTACACATTAAGTAAAGTGAAGGAGTTGGAAAATGGGAAACGATGCTGATGTACCAAAAGGAATGGGTCAGGGGTGCTCCCTGAAGAAACCTTGAGGGAAAATAATCTGTTTTCATTCCCTTAGAATGGCTGCAGCCAGTCAGAAACTGAAGATGCAGATGTACAACTCGGGTAATATCTGATGGAGAGATCTCTATCTGCTTTCTCCAAAACCAAAGTTGATAGCTCTCTCACATTTTAATCATGAAATTTGGGGGAAGGAGTACCTTCAAATCTTTGTTGAGTAGGTCACTGTCAGGAATTTATTTTGCAGAGAGGAATAAAAGGATGGTAATTTGCTTGTTCTTCTGTTCTAGTGCATTTTCTGATGTACATCTCAGGTTACCTGTTTACATTATTTCCTTTGCCTTTTTGTACTGTTTACAAGATACTATTTTCAAACTATAGCAAGAGGATATGCATGAAATCTGAGCTTCAGTGGGAAATCTTTCCCTGGCTTTACAGTAGAGTCAGGATCTAATCCTGAACACTACTCATTTCTACCTGCATAAAATGTTGTGGTCCCAACAGAGTGAAGTTTATTGTTAAATTAGCATTTACTGTAAGATTCTGTGCTCAGTGGAGTGCAGATATTGAAAGGTTTTCATTATTTTTAAGTGATTCCTTTCTTCCCGATGATCATAAATAACTCTCTAGGGCACTTGAAACCAAAGTCTGCTGGCTTTTTTCTATCATTTTTGTACACACTTTTGTTTCACTTTACTGCATACATATTTATTTTATCGCTGGGGTTGTTCAGAAGAGTTATCATAATGCAGATCAGATGGTTGATTAAATCACAGCTGGCTTTTAAAAATACTTATAAAACCCCAGCATGCTTTTAAAGAGAAAACACATATAGAGTTCAATGAATTCTGAGAACAGATGTACAAAGTACAGTATGAAGAATTGTTCTTTTGTTCTTTAGAGTTAACCTTCAAAGTGTTTCTCTTATTCACTGCTCCCTTCAAAATAATTTTACTGCAGGAAACAGAAGAGACGATGTTAGGTAGGAGGGGCAATGACTTCAGACACACTTTCTGAGGATGTCAGTAATTGGTTGCCTGGTAAGCAAGGTTAAGTTTCCTGATGTTGTGATAAACTGCTATTTTTTAGATGCCAGATTTGCCCCAAATATCTGAGTGGGGAATTTTATCCCAATAGTTCATATAATCGACGGTGAAAATCTCCAGCTGTCAGTTGTTTTCTGCTTCCCTGCCCATCACAAGCAAGATCCCATCACTAGTCAGGAATCTTCTTCCAGATGGTGTTCATAGCTTTAATTTGAAGTTTGCCTGATGAAGGGAATAGTGAATGATTAAGCACTCACCAAGGTGAGAGGTAGCTTGTGACTCCTGTTTTCTTGAGTAAATAGAGCAAGGTGTGTAATCAAGCAGTGAAGGGCCAGGAGAATGTAGCTACACAAATCTCAAATGTCATGACAGCACAGACATTGCTAATGCATTCTCGTCACTTGAGCCTGTCACTTCTCCAGAATACCTGGTGTGAAATGCTCACTCTAAATCTCTGTTAGGGAGCCTCAGGAAGGCTCAGACACTGCAAAAGCCTCTCTGCCTCATTTACCTCAGTGAATACTTCCACTAACTTCAGCAGGACCACCTACAGGAGTTATAATATCCATGATTTTAGAACTGGAGTGTGTACTGAGTGTGCATTGCCTTTCATTTTTTTGCGAGAACCAGTGCAGAATTTGGAGATTTGTGTGTCTGTCATTTAATCTTCCCCAGGCAAACACAAAGTGATGTTGCTGTGGCCTGTTGGATTTTTTTCAGGAAACACTATACTTTATATGTTGTTCCTGATAGACATGTATTCAGAATGTTTAGGGAAACGAGCATACATGACAGGAAATGAAATAAAACAGTGAGTTAAAATGAAGTTCGCTGCTGCAAAGACATCATAAACTTGGGGCTGATAAATCTCGATGAAAAAGCTTTCAGTCGGGTCCTCAGTTTTGCCATTGTTCCTTTAGCTCTGCTCTCAGAAAAACAGCTCACTTAGCATGAAAGAGTGATGCCTTTCTGCCCCTCTTCCCCTGGATGGTTTGGCTGCCTGTTTTTCACAAAGTGAATGAATGGAGGAGCAGAGCTATGGATCTTTCTGCAACGACCTGAGCAAGGTTCTCTACAGAGCCTCGGCAGCAGCCCTCGTGCTCTGAGGGGCTGTGACTGAACACAGAAAAGCTGTCACATACCTCGACCTCTGAGGCCACCCAGGGACAAACAGGGCCTCCACGATATCTGGAATTATACTTCACAGCATGACAGAATATTCTGAGATGGAAGGAACCCACAAGGATCATCCAGTCCAACTCTGACATGAATAGCCCTCGTACGGACCGAACCCACAACCTTGGCACTAATCAGCACCATGCTCTGACCAACCGAGCTAATCTTACAATAAATCTTAGAAAAAATGGTTTGTGTGTCCTTTGAAGTTTCCACTGTCATTTATGTCAGTTGGAAGTTTCCTGGAGAAGGAGAAAATCTATAAAAGCTATAGATACATACTGTGGGAATAATATGTCCTTCTCCACAAGTCATCTCCCAGTTCAGCTGCAGCTTCTAATGCTTTCCCCCAAAAAAGGAGGGCTGAAGACAGCCCTTGTTTGATTATTTAGCAAATGGCATAGCCTTATCTTAATTTTAGCAAGCTCTATAATTTAGCCTGTAAGCACAAACCCCATGCCTCCTAGCACTAGTTATGATCCAGCATTTCCTCCCTTCTGTACACATGATATTTTGTCCTCTGTTACAGATTCTGGAATCCTGAAAGGTTGGAGTGTGAGACAGGTGACATCCTCTCACAAGACTCTGAAGGGGGTCAGACAAAACTTTTGGTGAGAAAAGAGCCTGTGTGTGGTGGCACTTTCTTTCCTACCTGTTTACCTGGGTCACAGGTGTACTAGAAAAGATGAAGTCAGGACTGTCCCCCACATTTTAGCTTGTGTTAGGATGCCAGCCTGTCGGATATGGTGTGCTGGAGGTGCTTGCCAAATAGCTCTGCTATCCCCTGCCCCAATAACCAGGATATCCTGCTGCAAGTTCAGGGCACAGTTACAGTGAAGCCCTAAGGAAATTGTAACAAAAAAGTCCACTCACTGTTAAATAAAAGGCCCTGGGAAAATAACATGAGAGCTGGGTAAACAGAGTGGACAGAGAGGGAAAATCTGAAATACCCTGTTCGGTGCAGAAAGATGCCTGATGGCTGTGATATCTAGTGGGGATTAAAGGCTAAAAATGGCTTGAGGATTTTCACATAAGCACAGTATGTTCAGAGGGAAGAATACTTTCAAGTTTGGCTCCAAATATTGAAACTTAATTTAAAGAGTAGGATTTTGCAGAAATTTTGATAAATCCATAAGCTATTGAAATGCTTTCTGTGACCCCTGCTAGGAAAAAAAAGACAGAGTAAGCATTCCCAAAACTGTTCAATAATTAAATGCGTGCTTGAAGTGATTTTTTTTTTCCCCTGCCTGGCTAAATACATGTTTAAATTGAAAGTTATATAACCCTGTAGAAAAAAGGCTACGGCACAGTCTAATCCTGAATTATGTGCAGAATGGTTACAACCAAGATCCCTCTAATACAGCTATTTTAGTCTTAGTGCTGTGAGAATGCTCTTTGCTCGTCTTCAAGAATTGCTGCCTATGAATTGTAAAATACTGGAGCCAGATTTTTTTTTTTGTATTTGCAGCTCCTACCGACAATTTTGGGTCGGTATAATTGAAGGACAGGCTTGGCTGACCGGGATCACATTCTGACTTCAGTTTATATGCAGTCAGTGTTACTGTGAGCTTTTTCTCTCCCAGAGCCTTGCTTGAGAGAGATTTCTGGGAAAAAAAGGATTGGCAGAGGAGGGTGAGAAGAAAGGAGAAGGGGGAACATGTAGAACAGGGACACTTAGAGACACTTCCACGAACCAGGAAGCAGGAATTCAGGGCTGTGTCTAACCTTTTTCAGCATGCAGCTAATGTGTGGAGGAAAACGTTCTTCACACACTATTGCTGTTCTGGGATTCCAGGGAAACATGGAGGACACAGGGATCATGGAGAACTCAAGAAGATGAAGCACTGATGGGCAGGGACAGTATCAGTTTAGAAAGCAGGATTTTAATTTGATAAGGAATTTTCAGTTATTTCCATATTGAAACAGAATACCCATGGCTTGACTTGAAACAATTTGTTTTCAAAATATTTTAAAATAATAGTCATAGAAGGGCATTCCAAATGAGAAATCAAAATATCATATTTTGAAATTTAAAAGTAAGTTAGTTTTCTCAAAATACTAACTTGGCAATATCTTTGTTCTTTTAAATTTTTGAACTGGAATGGTGCCATTTCTTCTACATAGGGTTTTTAGAAAATCCTTTTGTCTGCTTCAGTTTCTTTTGTTTGCTTGGTTGGTTGTATGTCTAGGGTTTTTTTGTAGAGAAATATCCATAGTGAAAAAGCTCCCTTGGAAATTCCAATGGCCATGCTCCTGGGCTCTGTAAACTTCACATGGTGCATACACACGGACACAACTCTGAATTATTATTTCCTTAAACTGCTCCCAAACTCCCAATAAATGGTAGCTGAAACCTCAGTGATATTACAAGATCCATCCTGTTTCTGGCTGTGCCTGTGGAATTACAAGGCTGTTGGGTAATCCCTTGCATGGAATAGTCTTCATGCCTTTTAGAGCCAAGCTGCAGTGCTCATACCACTGCCTCGGGACCCACAGAGCTCCATCTCAAACCACTGCTCTCCAAGGCATTTGGCTTTTTTTAACTCCTGACCCTTCCCAAGTTTTGTTATTTATTATTCTCACCATTACCCAGTTCTCAAGCAGAATTAGGCACATGCTGCCTTTAACTTTCTGAAAACTTTTTAATGTTTTATCTCTACCCTGTGTGATTGTACAGAACCGTTTCTGTCCTTTGTTTAGCCACACTGAGTGCTGGCCTCATATCATTTAAATGTATGGCAATCCTGAAAAATCTTCTCCTACAAAGTAATTATTACAATCATTAAATTAAGAAAGAAAAAAACCCCAGAAGACAAAAGGAAAAGCCCAGTGTTGAAAATCAATGCATTTAAATAGTAGTTAAAAAGATGTTTAAAAAGAAAAACACTGGCTGCAGCTGTTCTCCACTGTAGACTGAGTACTGTACCTGTTGTGTTGATACTGCAGCCTAATTAATTTCTATTTCATCCTTACTGTGGTGACCCTTAGGAATCTGAAGGATTAAAGATCTATGACTTTCCAGCATCTTTTGGCTATGAAATGATTCATTAGACATGCACTTTCATTTTTTTCTGTAGAGCTGATTAAGAATAGACAGAAAAAATCATGCAACAAAGGGTGACCTTGTGACTCAGGAGAAGATGAATATCCACTGATCTGCCTCTCAAAGGCAATTATACTTTCTGCTTTTGGGTTTTTTTGAGTACTTCTGGGTTTGATTGTGGTTTTGGTTTTTTTTATTTTTAAACAAATTCATTAAGCGAGGTGAATCTTACCCCTTGTGTTTACTGCCTTAAAATAGCCACGAAATAGTTGTTGCTCCTAAGCTTTTGCCATGTTTTAAAGCAGGGAAGACTCCTCGGTTTGAAATCTGTCTCTTCTAAAGAGACTTGCATTTGCAAATCAGTTGAATAGGTACATCTCCACATCCATAACTGGTTGCCTCCCTGGTGCCAAAGCCTACTTGCTTTCGAGAAATAGAACACCAGGTTAATACAGGATAGGTTTTCTGTACTTAAAAAAAAAAAGGAACAAAATCAACTTTTGTTTCCCTTTCGCTGACACAAAAAAGTAGACATGGCACTCAACATTGATGGCTTGGATTTGAATTCATACACAGAGCCAGAGACTTGGTTTGTTTCTGTTCCTCTTCAAACTGTCAACTCAAAAAATTTTGTTAACCATTGTAAATATTTTAAAGGCTTTTCTGAGCTCTTGCTCAACACCATCACTTCTCTAAACCGTGCAAGTTTCCAGAACAGGGATTTCAGAAATACTAGCTAAAACATCTTGACAAGCTAAACAGTTTTTAGAACTGGAGTAGGTGGACTTAGCTGACTTCCTGCCAGCTCCAGAGTCTGCATGCTGTCGAAGGAGATAAGCAGAGCAAGCGGAGTGGATTAAGGCTGGTGCCAGGAATCTGCAGATCCTGGACCTGCTCTCATTTGTGCCCTCAGTAGTGCCATGTCTTGAGCAAGTCACGTCTTTGTTGTCTGAGCCTGTTCCTCTGTAGGTGAGCTAGGGGCAGGATTTACCTATTGCTTTCAAAGAAGGATGTTTATTTTCCTCGATTTTTGAGCGTTTAAGCCCTAAGCCTTCTGACCTGCACCTATTCATGTGCATTTGGCAGCCACTGAACTGCTCACAGCTCTTAGCAGGAATGGATCTGAGCAATGCAACCTTTGAGGAAGTTTTTTTCAGTTGGGTCAGATTTCAGTATTTTATACTTTTATTATGCTTTCCATGAACAGCTGACTGAAAAATTCAAGCCTCTTTTAATCTCTCTTCCACACATACTGTGGTTGGCATTAACATCTCTGAAACAGGGAACTTGAAACTTCCTTCTGGTGATGTTATGATTCCAGTTGCATCTCAGTTATACAACATAAATGCCTAAAAATACAAATTCTCAAATCTTTCTTGCTCGGGCAAACTCAAGAACAACTGCAGTGAACAATTAGCACTTTTAGAATGCAGAATTTCAAATACTTGCAACCACCCCACTTTTTAACTCTCTCCTTGTCAAAACACTAACATGCATTTCAACATGCATCTTAAACTAATTATTTTTTTCAATATGCTTTTATTTTCTGGATCTGTGCAAAAGGAATTCAGCATTATCTGATATACTGTTGTATTTTTGACCCAGACCCTAACAGAGCTTGAAGATTCTTACAAACAGATGAAATCAATTTCTTGGCTTTGAAATTTCTGGCATAAGCTGGCTCTTTCTGGATGTCAAAGTGAACAACTTGATATACAGCTCATGTCTCTTCATAGCTTTGAACTATCCATAACTCTCTTTCAGGTTTTAGTAAACACATTCCTTAAAGTCTGTGGCATGTTACTTCTCAAATTCTATTGCATTACCCAGGGTCTTGTTTCCGTAATCCCTTCTCTCTCAGACTCAGAAATACTTCCCTTCTATATTTCCATCTCCTTTTGTACCCTGATATGTTGGTTGTTTTGAGGTGAGAGAAAGCTGCCAATGGGGTGTCAGGAATAGGATTTTTAAAAAAGTGTATATATGAGCCTAAACATTCAGAAAAAATGCAGGCTTTGTTTTTCCATGCCTAGATACTAAACATTTGACAACTGAAAAGATAGCATCAGTGGCAGAAACTATGTATACTATAAGACCAAAGCCACAAATTGCCTTCTAAAATACCTTTCTTACTACAATTACCCCCCTCCTCTAAGTTGAGGTCACTTTTTAAACACTTGTCCTCTCTAGAAAGTTCACCTGCTTATCAAGTGCCAAAGGCTGAGCGCTTTGAGAATCCAAAGAGCCAGGATGAACCAGAGCTGGATTTCCAGCTGGCAGAAATCCTCTCTGTGCCCTGCATTGGCCTAGTGATGTTTTACAAGCAATTCTTGACAAAGGATTTTCCTGTCTAGGGGCACAGCAAGTTATGCAAGGGGATACTTGGCACCTTCTGAAAGAGAAGGTTTTCCTTTATCTGAAACGGACCATCTGACACCTTCCTGTTTCATATCTGACACCTTCTTCTTTCATGGTTTTTCATTTTATCGTGTGACAAAGCCATGTGGTTTTGCTTGATCACATTCGAGTTTGAAGACGGCAACCAAGGACATATCAACCACTTTTTTCTCTCTTCAAACATGCCATCAGTCTGTGAACAAACACAACCAAAAAACCCAACCCCAAACCCTGATTATGTTTTCGATGCTAGTAAACAAAACATGCCAACAAGAGAAACCCAGGCTGAAAATAAAAAGCGTCTTTTTTTCTTGATAAACCAGGAACCAGTGTAATCTGACGGGTACATATATATATATATATAAAAGCTTATCTAGTTCATTTCATGCTCATGCTAAAGTTGATCCACTTAATTATTTCCACCATTATACAGCCCACTGCCACTTTTTTTTCCTGCTTGGAAAAAGAGTCCAAGTGTTACAGGAGAGAGATTTAATGCTCAGGGGACCTGGGATTAGAAGAACAGTCATTTTGATATTGGAGATTCATGTTTGGCACCAGACTGCTTTTAAGCATGTAAAAAATTTTTACGCTGATTGTGTTAAGAAATAATTTCAAACTCTGGGATGGTAACAGATGTTTTAGTCCAAAGAATGAAATCTGCTGGTTTAGGATAAAAAAATCTTCCAGTGCTGTTAGAAAACAGAAGAAAGCACATAGCATAACAGGTCAGTTTAATGGCATTGTTTGCAGTAAAGCTGACATTTCAGGCATAATCTGCAGTGCTCACTTGAAGTAGGACATTTTGCTGGGCAGAGAAGGATTTGATACACTCTTTTATATTGCTGTGTCAAATTGGATTAGAACATAATAAAATGGAGAATGTAAAATAAAGGCCTTTGGGCTCACTGGTTCAGCAGTGTAATAAGATGCACAAGGAATTAAAATGAATTGCACTCTTCAGAAGTATGACAAACTTGTCATGTGTAGTTTGTGTGGAGCTTCCCTTTTTCTCATTCATTCCCTAGGTTTATCCTTCCTGCATGCACTTCTTGTTGACCTACATAAACTGAATTCCCTTCAGTAATTTTGCCCAGCATTTTTCTGTTCTCCAATTATTATTTGAAACAAGGCAGCGTTCAAAGATAAATTATTGAAAACCTGTTACAGTTGATACAGTTTTGGTTTCGAACCATAAACTGCCCAATGGGGCTCAAAACTTTGCCAAAATTTATTTCTGAGTTTCACTAATGCTGCCTGCTGGCCTGGAGTGCAGCCACAGGAGTATTCACTGCAGCAGCATCACCGGGTTGCCCTGGATCAGGATCCAGCTTCTGCTGTCAGGCTGAGAGATATCTCAGCTACACAGACAAGAAAATGGGCTGAAACTTGGGTTTCTTAAATGATGCATGGAGTATTTCTCAAAACCTCATGGAATGAATTCTAACCTTTGAAATTTTGGAAATGTTAATTGGTAAGCTGAGTACTCCACGCTTCCATTTATCTGCTACTCTTATCTCAGAACTCACATTACCCAAAATTGGATGTTTCTCCTATGTACCATGAGTCACTTGCTTTGAAAAGGCCCCTGTTAGCTGGAAAGACAGTGACAAGTCTAGATGGCAGGTCGTGTGTTCTGTTTGGATAAACAGGGTTACACTTCACGGGAGAATTGGTATCAGGAGGAATTAATAAATGACTCATGTTTCAGTCCTGAATTTAATTTCAAATATTACAGAAAATCTGAATACAAATGATATGCTGCATCCCTTTTGAAATTTGGAAGAAGTGATTCAAAAGAAAATACCAAAGCCAATCTTCTGCCTAAGTTAAAGCAGGGGAAAAAAGGACCCGTTCATATCAAAGTAGCCCCAGTGTGCATGCACATTCAGCTTCCAGCCGACTGTGAAAAATGAAGCTCATCTTGGGACACTTAATCTGTATGAAGGCAGCCGTTCACTTGAAATGACTGTCATCTTCTCCATCCCATCCTTACTTACTTTTCCCTCACAGCTGAAAAGCAGTAACTTCTCCTACAAAAGCCAGGTTTATTGTCCCTGACACCAAGTGTCTGTGCCCCTGCCTGTACCCCAAGTGAGGAACTGCTTGTGCTGCTGCTGCACTTTCATCCTTGTGTGGGACAGGATTGTGCAAAGAATTCACCTTAAAACCAGGAAAATATAAATTTTCAGAAAGAAATTTCAAAGAAACAAAAAAAGGATTTAACCAGTTTGGTCTGTAATATGGACACGCTGCCAGACCACAGAGATATGAGGTGAGGGTCTGAATTCAGGCAAGTGATTTGTTTCAGAACATCCTTTACTTTTCAATGACATCTTATTCTCAGCTAAGCAGATGCTTCAGTGCTTTCCTGAACTGAGGTCTAACAAACTTACCCTTTGATCTTACTGCTAATGATGTCTGCTTTATTTGACTCTAAAATGTGCACTCCACGGGAGTATGGTTTGACATAGCAAATGAAATATTTACTGACATTTGGCACTGGTGCCTTCACCCCTGTGGATTTCTGTAATGTATCATTCTCACTGAAGGTCTGTCCTCCAGAGGATGCGTGGGATTCATCTCTAATGGCATTACAAGGAGGTTGGTTCCTGCTCTGAGTAGAAAGCTCCTTCTTTTTTGGAAGTAATTTCCATGGTTTTATACCTAATCACTGTTTGGATTCCTGCACAGAATTTGATAACGGAGACTTTGGGAAAACAGAAATAAAGACTTCCAAAATACATTCCCCATTTCCCCAGGAACAAAGTGATGCCAAACAAAGAGTTAAACCAATTTAGTGTGTTTCACTGCTTTCATGGAACAGCATTGTCTGAACTCTGTTTGGCTGGATTATATCTGTGGGGTTTTCTGACTTTATGAGAATAGTCTTTTGAAGAACTGAAGATTGCTACATAAGAAATGTTGAATCTGCAGTTCTGGCTGATTAGTGTGCTGTAAGTTACATAAAAAATCATGCAAAAAAGGAAGACAGGCAAAATAAGAACAGTAATATTTCCTTAAGTAAATTTCAGATTAAGTAAGATTAAAACATTCTCCAGCATTTGTACCCTATCAGCAGGGCAATGACTAAACCCGCTGTCTCCTACAAAAACATTCTTTAGTATATCCGAAGAACAAGAAATGAGGACTGAAAATGTACTGTCAATTTCCCTGGATTAAGGTCAAAGCTTGAGAAAGAGAAAGAATAGAGTACTTTCCTTCACAAATTCAACAGACAATTTCAGTTATAATCAGATTAGGGAAATAAAGTCGGAAGCAAACAAAACTCAGAAAAAGAAAAATTATAATACTTACATTGGTGACATATTCAATATCCTTCCAAATATTACATTCCCTGGGAAAATCTGCCAAATCTAAAAAATTATCCACTACCACTTGGCCAATCAAGTCGTGCCTGGAGAATCTGTCAAAGTCATACACAGAGAAATGGAGTTTCCTTGTGTTGAGATCATTGTATGGGACAGTAAATAAAAAAACTTCATCAAATACTGGATTGAGGGTCTTTCTGTGCACTTTAGTCTGGTGTTTTGTTTTCCTGTCTGGAAGCAGATATATCTTCACGTACGGGTCTGAAGTTCCAGAGAAGTCCTTTGCTGGCAGGTTGATGGCCTTGTGAATCTTCACTATCAGCTGCTCTAAATCACAGTCATACTTGAGGATAAAGTTGAGTTTTCCACAGGCCTTGCTGTTACTCCTCCGGCCGTCGTCCGTGTCCAGCGACCTCTGCTTGTACAGCTCTGGCTTAATGCGGCCAATGCCCGTCAGCTGCTCCTGCTTCTGGACCTGCTGGATGTTGAAGTCAGGGTTGGACAGGTTGAGCTGTCTCCGGATTGAGTTGTGCCTTAAAGTGAGAAGGAAAGAATTGAAACAGGCTGTGCTGAGCAGGGGGGTAAAGATCTGTGCACACACACTAAAGATCCTGCTTGCATTTGACATATTTCTGTGACGCACAGTGGGGTCAGATTTTTAACAAAGGGATAAACCGGGAGACCCAACGGTTGTGAGAGCTGGCCTTCAGCATCACACTGCTAATGCCACGTCATTTTCTGTTCCCATGTCTCAAGCTGGTCTGAAAAGATTTGCTGGCCACCCCAACAATTGTTTTCCTTTTTTCTTTCATACCTGATATAATAAACTCTGTGGCACTTTGGCTGAAAATCGCCTTTACTTTCATTATTTGAGGATAAGAAGTTGCTTTTAGCTTTGGTCCAGTGAAATTTATTAATTCACACTTACTGTGACTGAAATTTCTCCTTCATAGAAGGTAACAAAAACCAGATTTGCAATCTGTGTTGCGGTAGGGGGATGTGAAAGTGAAAGTTGGATTAGGTAAAATCCTAATCTTCCATGAGTTCCATTTTATTGTCCTATTCATATGCAGCAATCACTCAGAGTATTGGAGTACCAGGAGCTCAGGTTGAACACAGAAAGAGCACTTGGAAAATGCCAGCACAGGATTAATCCACAGCTATTTATATTGAATGTAATCAGCAATAGTTCCTCTGCTATAATTGTTCATTCATTCCTGGTAAATATCTGTTTACCCATGCTTAAAGCAGGAACAGCCTCTTACGTACTATCCTATTTTTTTTTCTCTTGTTGCATAACAAATACATAATCTTATGGTTGCACATTAGTCATTTCCAGGATAAAATACTATCATGTCACCAAAAAAAAAAAAAGTCAACCCTTAAGCTCTTCATGGCAGTGAGAGGTGCAGAATATCTTGGGGAGGAATAAAAAGAAGAGGCTAGCAAAGAGCCACTGGGCTAGTGCTGCACCTTCTCCAACTGAAGTCTGTCTGCTTTGACTCAGATATTTACTGGCTCTTCACATGCTGATCCTTATTCTCGCTGTATGAAACATAATCCTTTCATCACCTGCCCCTGCACACACTCTCACCCTCCCCCTTTCCTCTTCTCTCATGTACTGGTTCTCGAGTTCCCCTGGAGACTTCACTGACTCCTGTTCAGTCACTTTCCCCCCCACGGTCATGATTATGGCTAAAACCTACAATTTTTAATCCTATTTCTTACTCTTGCAAGTGTTTCATTAGCTTGCCCAACTTTTCTTCTTTGGTTGTTTTAAAAATCTTTGAGGAGGTATTACTGAGTGTTCAGCACCAGTGCTGGGTGCAAATGAATATACTCTGCAAGCTAAATCTAGGCAGTTCTGGTGCTTTTACGGGATGTAGGGCTCTGTGTTATCCAACTTCTGAGGGAAAAGTACCAATGAAATAGTAGTTGAGAGGAGAGTGGAATAGGATTGTGATCCTGTCCCTTTGACCTACGAGGTTTATGCACCTCAATGAGTAACTTCTGTGTCTTTTTTTTTTTTTAAAGGAACATGGCAAGAAAATGGCACATTTTTTTTAGATCAGTGTGCTGTGTGATCAAGCTGTGCTTTTTGGACTATACCTGCATTCATTAATGGAGAGAAACTGGAGTTACTGACCGGGCAGACGAGGTGGGCTCAGTGATCTGCCGCTGCATTCGCACATCGGGCACGCAGTTCTCCTTCGTTCCCGCCTGGGTGTCTAACGGGAGATCAGGGGAGGTGTGGCTGATCTTCATGGAGGCCTCGGGATAGGCGGCAGGCTGGCCCAGGTAATCCTGGCTGTAGTCCCGGTCATTGGGCTCCGTGTCCGTGTAGTGCAGCGGCTCCTGCTTGCTGTCCTTGGTCCCGAACGGCAAACCCCGCTCTCGCCACGGGATCCAGCACAGCTTCCAGGACACGAACAGGGACACGCCGAACAGAGCAAGGCCACAGGCCGTGACAACTAAGGAGAGCAAGCTTATTGAGATGTCTGCGAACGAGAGAAACACATCCACGTCACACCTCTGCGCTCCTTGGAGCTCTGCATCTCCAGAGCATCAATATGGGAGGCAAACACCTCTGGATGGCAAAAATTACATTCCAGTCCCTGCAAGAGTCTTAAAATACAAACGTATTAAAAAGTTCTAATTTGTTTCTCCCCCAAGGAAAAAAAAATTGTTTGGAATTCAGTATAAGGCTATCTTGATAGAATCTAGCTTAGGAATTCAGTATAAAACTTGAACCTAGCTTATAATTTCCCTCCAAAACTGGGTGGGATGAAAGGTCATTCTAAATACGAAAAGGGTTGTTCACTTGCTCACTCAACTTCCTACTGATGGAAGAGCTGTGCCTGCAGTACATTTTATCTTTTTTTTTCATTTCATGCAGTGCAGTTTCCTCCACCTGCTTTACCAGTTCTTGCTAGCTTCTCTTCCAGAGCATGTATGAGACTCAAAGACCATGAAAATATGCACACAAGCACATCCACGACATTAATTTTTTTAGGTTTTTCACTGATGTATCTTGGTTTATTATTTTAATTCCATTCCATCTAATTTTAGACTCATTCCTATCTTTGCAAATTATTTCTGACTATCAATGCATGTCTTGCTCTTCATAATTTAATTAGGGTACCAGTATCTCTTCAAAACTGAGATTTTTCTGGGTTTTTGAGCTCCAAAGGCTCTCTCTTTTCTGTTTCCAAATTTCTGGTATAAAAAGGAATGTGGAGATGAGTTTTCTGTTGTTTTTTCCCCACATTTCCAGCATTATCCTACTCCATCAACACAAATAAGTTACAACTGGGAGTGGGTTCTGCTCTGTTTTGGTTCAAGTTGCACGTAGGGAAAATGACTCAGTGGAACAGCTGCTTTTGTGGTTACAGTGTTTTTGAAATGAACCTCTCTGTGGATTACACAATACATCATGCCTTAAACACAATTAGCGAGGATTCTATTTTACTGCCTTAAATTATAAACACAAGCTGATCAAAGCAATTTTTCACACTGTGTGTAGGTTCAGAGTGTCAGGCTGTATCTCTCTAAGCAAACAGCTAGCCTGAATTTTCAAAGGATGGCAGGAGGTTGAAATGCACTCCTTCTACTAAGACAATTATTTAAGAATGACAATTCAGATGAAACAGCCCCAGTCCATTCGAAAATAAAAATAACATTTTCTAAAAAAAAGTTAAAAAGTCAATACCTTCTGCCCCTGCTGTGAGTCTCATTCTCACCAGCCAGACAGATTAAATTTCCACGGGGGGGGGTTGACACTGCAATCCATTTCACACAGGAGCTGTCCACTTTATTTTGCATGCTGAAAACCAATTTCAAACAATTTTAGCCAGCATGGCCCTTTCCGTCCTTCTCTGAGCCATATGAAGACAAAGCTCATTAACAGTGGAGACAGCACAGCAGCTGTTTGGAATTACAGCAAAGAGTTTCAGAGCTGAAATTAATTAAAGAAATTCCTCCCATGCATAAAAGGGAATTTGAGAAAAAGTGGAATGGCAGTTCTTGATAATTTTTGAATATTTATTGGTAAACAAGTCTGGCAGTGGAGGCAGATCACAACCTCTTTTTGATTAAAAAGCTGAGGATCAAGGATGCAGAAGTGAAAGAAGACCTTCAGAATAAAGCAGTTTGTCTTGGAAACCCCAGAGAAGAAGCAAGAAATACATCAGAGGTCTGCAAAAAGGCCATTTTTTTCAAAGAACTGATTCAAGTAAATGATCCAGCATTGAAAGAAATGAGAAATTTGGAGCTGCCCAATGATTAGGGTGTGTGAACAAGAAGGTGAGGAACTATTTGAAAAGCAGACCAGCAGTCCCCTACCCTTCCTTGAAGATGACTTTAGCAGAGTAAGTCTTCTAGAGAACAGACACCATGATGAAAAAAACAAACAAATGTTTTTCATTTGGAGAGTTTGGGGGGCTTTAGTAACATATCTCTGAATTTGATAATAGAACACCATTATCTCACAGCTTGCTTCCAGAGAAGGTGGGTACTAAACAGTGCAGGTCACAGCATGAGAGGGGACTGTTTATCCACCATCCTGGTTTTACTTCTTCCTGACTCCTTCGTGTCAGGAAGAAGTTTTTGTATGAAAGTTTTGTTTCTGTGAGTGGAAAAGGGACCATCACGCATCTGTCTTCCTTCTGTGGAAGACAGTAGGACTAAAGGGTAGTGCTCTAAGCTGTTCCCTTTCATCAGACAGTAATTTTCACGTCCTGCATGCCTGGCTGACAATTTTCAACAGTGCAGATCCATTGTGAATAGGTGAGGTGAGCACAGTCCCACGCGAAGAGATTTTTGGCTGCATCCTGGAGCTGCTTTTCCATTAGCCACTTGTACTGTTACATACTGCATTTTCTGTATAATTTTTACTCCAGCTTTCCAGATGTCTCAGTTTTTCTAAGCCTGTTTATCTGTATTCTCCTGTGGTAGCAGTACTCATCTGATGCCAGTGATTTCCTCTGCTTTGTAATGAGAGCAGGGTAAGTCTACTTTTTTGTCCTCACAGAAATGAGATACACAGCACAGAAATGTGTTCCTCAGAAATCCAGCTGCTTCTAAATTCCCTCTGTGAAGGCCCAGCATCTTGAGGGGGTGATATGAATCCAAGTCAAAATGCCATAATTCTGCCTTTGTCATCATGGCTGCACTAAGAGCTGAGCTCCCAAATTCCAGCATGCCAGAATGCTTGGACAGTATTGCAGCATATTGATGCTGGCCAGTGAGTTCCACACCAGCAAAGGAGGCCTTTTGACAGACAGAAAACAAGAGGACAGACCTTCAGGGTGGCCCCAGATTAAACATTCTTGAGACTTGGCAGCTTCCTCTAATTCTTTGTCTACTGAGACTGTGTGACTTCACTGTTAGAGGGCTCAGGAGGCACTGCCCTTATTTCCATGCAGTTCCAACAACCAGGAACTTGGCTATGGTTTCCAGAAAGGCCACAGGCTCTCTGAATATCGTGGCATTGCTTTACAGATATACATTATATATATTATTTTAATTCCATTTCATCTAATTTTAGACTCATTCCTATCTTTGCAAATTATTTCTGACTATCAATGCATGTCTTGCTCTTCATAATTTAATTAGAATACCAATATCTCCTCAAAACTGAATCTGATGTCATAATCAATTTTTGAACAGGTTTCCATGTTTCAATCCCTTGTACTCTACTGACTTCCACCTTATTTATCTACTGTGCTTACCAGCATAATTTTTTCTGGTTTTTTTTTTTTTTTTTTTTTTTTTTTTTTTTTTTTCACCTGGTTTTCCAAAATAATTTTTTTTGGTTTTTTTTTTTTTTTTTTTTTTTTTTTTTTTTTTGGTAGCAATCACAAGGTTAAAAATGATGTGGAAATAGCAAGTGAAATGGAGTTTTCTACCTATGGATCACACCACAAATTGTTACCAAAGACTGGAGAGATGAACATGGCCTTTCTGTCTGTGACAGATTTTATTACAATCAGTGAGATAAAAAACCCTCAGTCCTTTTATTAAAAACACTCAGTTTGGTCATTGCTGAATACTGAATCTTTTAAAATTTTTTTACTTACATTTTAAAGTAGATCTGTTACACCACAAAGAAAAATCCCACTTTTTATGTTAAGAGATTGTATGACAGGAATATAAATTACCTTGTCTTCAGATTCTCCTATTAAACAGAATCAGAGAACCTTTGGGGAAAGGACCCTTCAGATCATTTAGTTCAACACTCTGCCCAAGCAAGGTCACCTCACACGGGATGCCCAAAATATGCCCAGATGAAATTTCTCTAAAGATGGTGACCTCCCCAGCCTCTGTGGGCAACCTATTCCAATGTTTGAGCACCACCAAGTAGGCTAATAGCATAATCTGGCCTTGATAGCGATAAAATACTAAGTGGGTAACATTTTTTAGGTCAAAATAACCAAAATTTCACTAATGCTGTATGATATAACTGCATTTTGTAGATTATCTAGTGAAAGAGGAAATAAAATGATGCTTCTATTTATATTCCAAAGGTTTACAGTATAGATCCACTGAACATAAACTTTTATATTGACTTTGAATGAAATCACAGATTGTTCTAAAATAATTTGAATAATGTTGAATTTTTACATACATGTTGCATGATTGTTGTTCAGCATGGGAGGCTGTAAGACCTAGAGCCTAGATAGGATAAAGATAAATGCATAATGATTCCATCCAAATTCTGAAAGTATCACATTGCAGGCCTGTGACTTGTTTTTTCTGGAATAAATCTTTAAAGCTGAAAAACCTCACCAAAAAATGAGACAAACAAAATACAGAAATAATGGTGGTGGCTTTGTCTGTTCATATGTGAAAAAAGGATTGAAGTATTTTTTTTTTCTTCTTGTGTTTATCAAGTTAACATTTGGATTGCTAAATTTTATACAAAATAAAATACCTAAATTAGCCAACAATGGGTAAGGTCAATAGCTAACACAGATCAATTTATGTGTCTAGACATGCAATTGGAGTTATGGAGTCAAAAAGCACAAATTATACTATTTGGATTCGTCTGACTCTAAAAGATTCAAATAAGAGCCAACATATGAAAAAGAAAAAACAATTGAACTGGGGATTTCTCATCATCCAGGCACAGAGAGGATCTTTAATCAAAGGAAGTGCTGACCAATAATATAATTATTTAGACAATCCAGTTATTGGTTGCCTGGATGTGACTGGTATTCTACCAAATGAACTCCTTTCCCAACAAGCTGGCTGTAAATTGGTTTAACTAGAGGCTGAAAGAGTTTTACCAGAAATCCTAACTGAGAGAGTTCTTTTACACATTTTTATCGAAGTAAACAAGCTTTCTTCTCTCTACTGATTTACTCTCCTGTTTTTATTAAAATGACTATTCAGATATTCCAGCATTATTGTAATGCACAGTTGATCTGTTGGGTGAAGTTTGGCTAGCAAGTAGTGAAACAAATCTTAGCAATTCAAAATCTTGCAATACAGATATTTTTAGTCCAACAGAAGCAGTCGTCCCCTATTTAAATCCAACAAATTTCAAAAGGCATTCAAATAAAACAATAAAATTATTTTTTTCTGAATAATCATGTTACTAGATTTTAGGATATATTGGGACAGATCAGTCAATCTTTGTGAATATGATTCTATCTAAATTCAGTGGAAATTTCAAGGTGTCATTTCCTGAGGGGGGGAAAAATTCCTCCTTTCATTTTTTTGGTTGTTTAGGGGGAGATCTTAAGGAATGTGAAGTGTTTAGAAGTCCAGTTTCTTGAAAAACATTGAAAACATCAGTGCCTATTGCTTAAATCCTAGCTGTGCTTTTGACAATCTAAATTGTCTTTCTTTTGTGCAAATACATCCATGGAGGGTTAGCCATCATTCAGCTCAGTAATGGTACTGTAGGAGCAACTGGATTTTTTTTTTAAACCTAGAAGTCTAAGACCCTAACTTTTCAAGTGGAGAAGTGTTCTTAGGATCAAGTATCTGAAGCAGTTTTAACCTGGTATTGCACTGCAGTTTCCTCTGTGCTTCCCAAGTTTTCCTTAATTAACATAACTGGCACTTGCTCAGGACAGAAGGTGTCCCTTTGCAAAGACTCCTGGGGCAGAGGAATAATTCTCAGCTAATGCATTCTTCTCTGAAATGCTGTTAATTATCGTTAACACTGTGTTTAGAAACTTCCAGTGCAATTCTTTAAAGGAAGGCAGCTGAAAACCAAGGGAATGAATTTCGGATTATATTCATTTTATAGCACATACATGCTCCAACTCTTCTCTGTCTGACCCTGAAATTTATGAGTGTGGACCAATAAAACAGGCCTAAATGAGATCAGTGTCAGGGCTTCACATGGCAGTAACATTCTCCATAATCAAAAAATACATTTGTAGCTGGGTCTCACTGGTATTTGAGGCTGTTATTAGCTTTTAGTGATTCTTTTTTTATTCCCTGGTTGTGTGTTCTACATCTTCTAGGTAGGCTTTAGGGTATGTAAAGCTCTTTTGTTGGTTAAGACACTGTTCTAATCCTCTGAGTGGCTTGCATGTCTTTTTATTCCTGAACAGTGTTAAAAATTCCAGTTTATTGGTGTGTGCTTTCTCGTTAACTGCTTTCCTTCGGCTACAAATTTGTTTCATGTTTTTTCTGGGTATTACTTAATATTAACTAAGACTCATAAATTAACCAGATCAATGAAGTGTAATCCTATGACTTCATCAAGGTACTTGCCAATTAGTTTAAACCTACATAAATTCTACAGCACAATTTCAATATGAAATCAGAATTACTCAATGGCTGTATAAAATACTCCCAACAAAAAGTGCAAAAGCAGGAAGAGATTTGTTTGCACAGAATATTTTTCTCATAGCAATTGCTGTGATACAATTCAAAATGACATAAGATTGACGTAATAGTTTATTGATAAGATCACAATACTAAAGCTTTAAGCAAAAAAGAAAACCCAATGAAACTTAAAGCAATTTGTTCATGGACATTAAATAACAAGAAAAAAGTACTCAAAACATAGTAAATTACCTGTTTTTATTGTTGTGTAAAAAGAAAGTTTTGCTTATTAAGAAGAAAAGTTATGCAAGCAGAATGTCTTGTTTGTACCTTGGGTAAAGTCACTGAAGCACTCAGCTGATTAATTACAATAAAACTTGTATGTGAACTTGTTCTAAGAAGAATTTATTACTGTTAGCACACCAGATCTCTAATATGTTTACTCTGCATTGATGCGAATTTCTTTGACAACCTAGCTGACACATAGTATTCTGCTACAGTTTGTAAGTGACAGAAGAGCCTTTACTAATCAGACAGCTGGCTGAATGAGCAGTGATTTTTAAAGACAGAGTTGAGAGGAGTCGTATGTTCAAGGGCTTGCATTTTTCCCTGACATCCTGCAGTAGTATCTACTGACAAAGAATGATGCTGCTGCTCTCGTGGAAACTGAAGCTTCTGCTTCACAAGTGACATGGACACAAAGTGCAGTAGAAAAAAGAATTTTTCATGTCTGCATATTCTTGACTGTAATAAGACTTACCCAGGTTCCCATGCCTCATTCTTGGTTCTTTTTGTATATTACCACACTCTCTTGCAATACTCACTTCATATAACTGATAAAATGAGCAAAATTACTGACTGGATACTTTTCATTTTCTAATATCGAGTGTAAAATACTATAAACTGGGAAAAAAAATCCATAAATAATAATATAACAGAAGAGAGGACAGCAGTTCCAAAGATATCATGCCAGATTTTCAAGTATTCTGTGTATGGAGATGGGCTTTAATGGCTCTATTTTATCCTGTTAGGAAGAATCATTGAGAGTGATATACCTGCAGGACAGGAAAAGTAGCTGGAGCAAAGTAACATGAAATCTTCTAAAAGCCATTTGGCATTTGAGGCACGCTTGTGTCTTGTTAGCTAATAGGGAAAGCTGGTGATGAGATGGTTGGGAAAGAAATTTTGGGGGTAGACACTGATGCTGCAAGTTCAGATGACCATCAGGCCTGTGAGGTCCTTCACAGCGAGCAGCTGTGTTTTGTAGGAGTGAAGTTCCTGCGACTGCAGCCAAAGCCATAATGTCTATTTCCACCCACCCACTTTTTCTGCCTCTTCTCTGGATGTGTTAAATCCTAGAATCAGATTATTTATTCCAAGAAAACAATTAATATGATACACTTAGACTCTTCTTTTTCTTGCAGGATCCTTCATGAAGTGAACGGAGTTGTTAATTAATGTTTTGCAAGTGTTTATCCTGTTTTTTTTTTACGGTGTGCAAAATAGAAGTTCAGCAGTAATTGAAGAATTTAACTTCTCATCTTGTCATAGAAAATGACTATAGTCACTTTTGGCAAATACTCTGTGTGTTCCCTCATTAGCAGAATGAAAGGTTTTAATAGCAAAATGAATGATGGAGAAAGAATAAAGAATAACCTAGGAGAAATTTTCTAGTAGAAAATTTTTTGGACAAATTGTGTCTGTTAAAAATTAAAAAACCATCAAGATTTGTGAATATTTTAATGACTAAGCCATCAGAGAACACATTAATCTTGAATATTATGACCCTGTGAATAATAATGAAGAGAAATTGCTGTTTATTTCTGCAGTATACAGCCAGCAGCAGGAAGTCTCCAGGTTATGGAAGAGCAAACAGCTTATTCGAACCACGCCAATAAGCTCTAAGTTCCATTATAGTCCTTGAAAGCCCAGTAAGTTGCAATAATAGTAAAGTGTTTTAAAGTACTAAAGGAAATGACAGAACAGCATTTCATCTCCCATTTGTACAAAACTGTACAGTAATACTGTACCGAAGTGCTCAAAACAATAGTTAGAGAGATCATAAAATCACAGAATGGTTTGGGTTGGGAGGGACCTTAAAGACCACCCAGCTCCAACCCCTCTGCCATGGGCAGGGACACCTTCCACTAGACCAGGGTGCTCAGACCACGGGAGATGTGGACAGAGCACCGAAGAGTATGAAGGGCTGTTTGAGCTTTAGCAAAATTTAAGTTTCACATTAATACCTAAAGACTAAATATATACACACAAATCTATAATGTGATGAATATGATTAAAAGATACTTTCACAGAGCTAGACAAATGATTAAGAGGAGTTGTGTTGTGCATATAGTTCCAGTCAAAATCTCTATTTTTCTTTCAAACTTCCAATCTTCTTCCTATTGGAAGCATTGAATTTCACATACCAGCGGTCTCTCCTTCTCTATAATCTTATTAACCCTACTGCAAACCCTTTCTGATTTTGAATAACATATCTATTTTTGAACTTCTCTTAATTTGTTGGGGTATTTCGGTTTTTGGGGTTTTATTAAAATAAATCAGTAAAAAAAAAGACAGAGATACTTTTCTGGACAATTTACATAAAGTAGAAGTGCAAGCTTCTCTTTAAAGTCAGATTGCTTGGAATGGAAACGAGGTCAATTCTTTCATTAGCTTCCTGTTCAGAATCAACTGCTCTAAGCCTACATTATGGGAGTTTGGCAAGTCACAGTGGTTCAATATTTACAATACTTGCTTTACATTTAAGGAAGAGACAAAACTCATTTGCTTTCTCTATACTGGCAGATCATAAAAAGGTTGTCACAAGTGTTGAAACCTCGCAAGGGACTTCAAGAAAGTTGCCTGCATAGGCTGATATGGATAAAGAGGAAATTTATTGCTCATTACTGTCACAAATCACTAACATCTTAAGCTGATTAAGTAGCCTGATTTTTCTTTTAGGAAGGAGTTGTTGGCACAAAGGGAAATAAAGACAGCCTCGAAAGCATTTATCTTTCTCAGATGAGGAGCCAGATGCACTGCAACGCTCACATTGACTTCTTTTAAGAAGTATTTCAGCCACGGCAAATGTATTCTGTGTCTGTTGTTCTGTGTGAACTTAGGGTTCCCACTTGATAAAAGGAAGCTTTTTGGGCTGATCCATATGTATTAGGGTGTGATGGAAGCCTTGCTGACAGGGATATTTACTACTAGGAAAGAAAATGAATTAATAATTTACAATCAAATCATGTCTACCATGAATTCACTGTTAGAAAAAAAAAGGAACAATTTTTTTTTTCCATTCATTCAATTTTTTCCCTTACTAGAGAGCAAAAGAAATAGCTCAAGACTTCCACAGACTTATGAGTGGGTAATTCTGAAAATCATAAAATCATAGAATCCTTTGGCTTGGAAAAGATCCTTAAGATCAAGTCCAAATGTCTTGTCTGTCGACAACACTGTCTAAGAGAAAACTGTAGAACAGATATGAAAACAGAGAAAATCAAGAGAAATCTAAAGTGAAACATCTTAGGAATGTAGCAGCTAAAGAACAGAACTGAGAAACAGATTTGATAAAATTATCATTCAGACTGCTCTTCTGCTTTTTCATTCCTAGACATGGAGTATTTTAAAGCTGAGATGCTCTTGGAAGCCTTCCTAATTCTGGCAAATCTGAATACAGAAAAGAACTCCAACTTGCTTATTTTTGCAAAGCGTATACTAAAGAATGTATGCTTTGAGTAAGATTTGAATGTATCTGGATTTCTGTTTTCTTGGGTTTAATTGTACAGCCATGCAAGACATTTTATTAAAAGAAGTCTGTAGAAAGAACAAGTAGCAACAACTCTTATGAACTGAACAATTTCTTATGAACTGAATAATTTCATTACTTAATAGTGAACGTAAAGTTGAAACTGGACAGCTTGAGGGGTTTTTCTTCTCGTATTTCTCATTCCACACTGGTCAGGAGGCATCCAAATGTGCAGCTTTCTTAGGGAACAACAAACTGGAGGTACTGTGCTGTACTGTAGTTCACTGAGGGATGAATTCAGGGCTTTACTCTCACTCTCTATAGCTGCTGATTTAAGCACTTTGATTGAGCTATAATAGATTTAAAAGAGGGAAAAAAAATCAAGATGATCTGAGCCATGCACTTCAGTATCAGTGAAGCAACTGTGGGATTGCTGCTCTCCTACAAAAACGTCAAAGTTCAGGGATGGGATGCAAAACTGCTGTCAGTGACCCAGGAAGATTAATGCATTAATATGCCCTTAAATTCCCTGAGTCAAATTGGGCACCTATACCTGGAGAAATGTGGCCCTGCCACACAGCCAAAGGGGCACGCTCAACAAATCACTGTGAAAAGGTCAGGAGTTGCTGAGAACCTGCCGGATTCATAAGGAAAACAAATCTTTAGAAGGAGACAGGTGGGGGACAAGGGACGAAGATGAAACTTGATATAACCCCATGTGCTGTCAAGTTCCACATTTGACAATCCCTCTTGTACCTTCCTGTCAGCAGCACCCATAGCTTTGTACCCACAGAATAATGAAATAGAAATGCCACAGAACAGTATCAATAACCAGTTCATTAAGGCCAGAAATTCTGGCAACCGTCAAGATTAAGATATTTCAGCTTTTACTATAAACAGCCTGTTTTTGCCCTTCCACCTCTGTGTAAAACCAGACATTTTCCAACAAATGCAGTCCTGCAGAACGGCCTGCTGCCTCAGAAGTTAATTTATTTTTCATTCATCTTGACATAAAGGTCAAGACAGTAATGGTTCAGCATTTCAGGGTTTTAAGGCTGATAGTAACTTCACCAAACGCATTAGCCTTGAATCTATCCGGAAGTTACAAAAGCTGCAAGGGGCCTCATGGTGGATTTTGCACCTAAGAAAAACAGGAGGTGTTTTTATTTTAGATATTTAAAATCACACTGAGCCACAACTCAAGAAACTTGTGAACACCAGAGACTAAGGCCAGAGACAGGATCAGAAGCTCCTATGCTGACGGAAAAAGTAATTTATAGCAATGGCTGCATGTGGAACCCTATTTAAGAGTATCAACCACTTTGAAGAAGTGAGTTAATTCGATGCATCTAAGAATGTCCATCAATTAAAAAATTAATATTTTAAAACTTTCCGGAAGATTTTAATGTGTTTCCCTCAATTGCAATGAACAGGCACACTTCATACACTCCATTTTTCCAACACTGCAGATGGATCCACACCCATTTACATTGGTTTGTGTGTTCAGAGGTTTCTCCTTTGCTTTCTGCTCTTCTCCCTCACTCCATCCCTCCCCTCTGATAGACACGCTCACACAAGACCATCCCAAGTCTAAGATCCATCAGCATGGGTGGAAAGATAAGATTCTGAAGTATGTATTAAACACATATAAATTGACCACTGACATAAGCTAAATAAATGATGTTGCCTGCAGGGCTACTGTCCATCAACTTACAATATGCCTCTCAACCTCTTGGATTATGACATGAAGGTCCATTAAAAATATTTTTCTCCAGTGCTTTCAAATATCATATGAATAGGAAAAGATACAAAAATCCAGATTTCTAATTGGAAAGATGTAATTCATAATGTTTTAAAGAGCAATTTTCAAGCTGGTTTTTTCAGTCTTTATTTAAGTTTAGTGACCTCTGCTATACATCTGAGATGAAAGTGACAGTCTTCTGTCCTTATTTAAATAATCAATGAATCTGCCATTGTTTATAGGGTGAGTAGTTTTTTCTTTTTAAAATCAAGATTTACTCATGAAAGCTGTGAAAAAGCATTAAAATGTGTCTGGACATACACAGTTAAAACCACGGTGAGTAAATCTGGGTCTGAAGAATGTTAATGGAATGTAAACAGTGCAGAAATATGTTCAGAAACCCTAGTGGATATTTGAAGAATTGTTTGTTTTTCTATTCACAATACCAAGTAGACTGTCGAATAAAGCTGTTAAATTATCTCAGTTATTAAACTGTTTATCACTAAGTAGCTTTTCCCTTTATAAATGTCAAAGCTACTTAAATGTCTTTTTAGAAATAGGAGCAGAAAGCAAGACGCAGCACAGTTCTCAAGGTGAGACTTGGTAAAACAGTTTGAAAAGTTAAAAATGGAACCTGGATGTTCTCACTTCTCACTGTGAGTCTAGCAGCTTTCCAGTTGCTTCTAGAGAAGCACGATGCAGCTAAATAGAAGGGACACAGGGAGTTTGTACAAACATTGCTTAGCACATAAGCAAGGTTTTGACCACTAGACAGATGGGATGGCTTTTCCAAACAATCCAGTTATAAATGAGTTAATTAAATAACTGAGTCCTGAGAAAGCTGTCATCTCTCCAAATGCACCTGCTTTCTGGGAGGCAGTAGGCACACGGCCAGCATGTGAAGGGCTGACAGGATGAACAGATTTTGCAGAAGGAAAGTGATACAGGGAGCTGAAAAGCCACGTCACCAACCCTGCACATCAAAAACTCATGCTGGGCATCAGTTCTTAGGTTGTAAAACAGAAGAAATTTTTTTTTTCCAGAGTAAATTCCAGGAAGACTGAAATACCATGAATCATAGAATGGTTTGGGTTGGAAGGGACCTTAAAAATCATCTACTTCCAAACCACCTGCCAAGGGCAGGGACACTTTCCAACAGACCAGGTTGCTCAGAGCTCCATCCAACCTGGCCTGGGACACTTCCAGGGATGAGTCACCCACAACTTCTCTGGGCCTCACCATCCTTACAGCAAAGAAATTTTTCCTAATATCTAATCCAAACCTACCCTTTTTCAGTTTGAAGCCACTCCCCCCTGTCCTGTCACCACATGTCCTTGTAAAAAGTCTCTCACCCTCCTTCTTGTGGGCTCCCTTCAGGTACTGTAAGGCCACAGTTAGGTTACCTTCTCTTTTCCGGGCTGAACAAACCCAATTTTCTCAGTTTTTCCTTGCAGGAGAGATGCTCCATCTCTCTAATTGTCTTGTTGGCCTTTCTCTGGTTAATGTCCTTCCTGTGCAACTACAAAGTTCCAAAGCAATTATAATCAACATCTGTAATAAAAATTTGAAGTAGAGGTTTTGATAAATGTAGCAATTCTGGAAGATCTAAGCAGAAAATCCGAGGAATGGAATTTATATACAATCTTAAATGGTTCCTACAATAGAGATTTGTAGTTGTCTTCCATACACCAAGTGATGCATCCCGTCTTCTTTTGGAATATTTAATTGTAATGGTACATGCAATTGCTATCAAAGTTAATAGCCTCTTTCAAGTTGGAATTCTGCAGATTTCAATCTTTCTGTGCTTTCTTCTAAAGCAAAATCTGCAGCATTTCTTTTATAATCAAAAGACCATTTTACATATTACATAAGAACATTAATCTGATAATTAATTGAATGGAGAATAGCAAAATAATTAACTGGATTAAAAGTAAGATCTAAACTAGTTTGAATATCCTGGAAATCAGTCCGTGGTATTTAGGCTTGGTTTTTTCATTTGCAAGAGTGAAAAAAAGAAAAAAAAATCCTCTTTTCATACAGCATTCTGAAGATATTTGTAATGTTTTAGACGTACAATTATTGCCACTATTTATCATATCCAGACTCTTGGAGAAATTTTGTTCTTGCAGCAAGTAGAATCTACACTCTCTACCAGAAAATGTATTCTACTGGATTTGCATTTTCTTTAATTAAGTTAATTTAGCTCGATCTGTATCTTATCTCCTGAAATTATTTTCTCCAGAAAAAATGAGAACAGCTAGTTTCTTAACATGAGGAACTAAAGAGTATCCTCTGCTTTAGCAAGGACAGCAAGGAAATTTATGATTACGTCTTCCTTGAACAATCCACTATGACATGGAAAGAGCAGGTGCTCTCAGTCTAAACTTGAGAACCAGACCCGTCCTCCAACATCCAGCCCCTGGATGACAGCAGGAGAAAATGCAGCTCTTCATTCCTGACAAGGAAAATTTTGCAGATTCCTGCTGCTGATCTGTGAGAAGGGCTACACCTTTTTTTTTTTTTTTTTCTGTCCTAGACTGTTTCTTGGCGAAGCTCGTTGTTTTTTTGAGGTTTCTAGACAGTCCATGCTAATTCTGGAGCTTTGGCTGTTTAAAGAGAAAATATTGCCAGCATAAACTGGCAGAGGAATTCATGTGAGCCATTCAGTGCTGCTTCCACCTTGTGACCTACCTAGAGGATGTGGAGCAAATACATTCCTTTAAAGAATTCCTGCCCAGTTCCACATGCAGAAGGAATTGCTCTGTCTTACAGACAGCACAACGGCCTGTTAACTTCGGTCCTTGACCACACTGGTGTGCAGCAAATCCTGTTGCCTTTTCCTGGTCTTAAAATTAAAAGCCAGACACGGTTAAGGGAAAAAGGGGTTTTTACCTCGGTATTTATTGAAGGATCCTTAAGGTGCACCACTTTGCCAAGGCGGAGTGCGCCAAAATGCACCCCCACGATAGATCCCATATACAATTTATAGACATTGCAAATTAGCATCTCTATCAAAGATTCCCCAATGAGAGACTTGAATGATTATTGTGATATTCCCCCATCCCAAGGAACTCCCCCTTGAATGGGTCTATCTTAGTTTACAGGATGTGTTCTAGAGAGGACCTTGGTTTCCCAGGATAGCATAAGGCTTTCTGGCCTCCAGGAGCGAGGCCTCCAGGATGTTTGATCTCTTATCTTAACAGAATATTGGATCTAAACTAAATTACCAGAGTTAAGGAATTTCAAGTATGTGGGCAAAAAGCACTTAGGATACATAAAAGCTATAAAAAAGGGTATATAAAAGGGATATGAAAGAAAAGGCAAAAAATCATCATGGCATCAATCCAGCTCCTCTCGCTGTGCCACACAAGTTGGTAACAGAGGTTGACTTGTCTTGCCTTTATGCACAAGTTACTGTCCCTGAAGTCAGGGACATTTCAAGTACAGGAGGGCCGTGAGTTTGGAACATGAGCGATGTTAAAATGTCTGTATTTTTCTACTCCGAAGAAAACTCCCTCACCACAAAGGTCCCCTTATTTTGAGTTGTGTTTTTGTAAGCAATTAACTCCCCATTTTTGAGAACCAAACAACAAACCAGTAATGTGCTGTGTGCTTTACAATAAATACAGTATAGCAATTACGGTTAATTGCATATGAGATTCTCAACGAGACCAGGGATGAAACAAAGGTGACAAGCAATTTACCAGACTGCACTTTCAGTGCCAAAATCAATTACAGCATTCCAAATCCTGTAAACATTAATAGTAAACTATGTGTCATTGTGCATCTTTGACTGATGTCCAGCATGTGGTGTCTGGTGGTGTTTAGCTATAGGGAAGATGCAGTAACAACTCCTTTAAAAGGCAGTCTACAGCACATATTTATAGAGGGAGAACAAAACATCTGCATGTACATATATTGCTGCTGCTGCTGCTGCTGCCAGGAGCTCCAGCGTGTTTACGCCAGCCTCTGGATGTCATTGATAGCGTAAATACAGAGTAATAATTAATTACTAGGCAATGCTAACCAAAGCAGAATGAGGCTGAGTATGAGGCTGAATCCATAACACCGAGCTTATTATTCGGTTTGGCTCCCTGTTAGATGATAGTATCAGGGGATTACGAATCCCTCTGGGGGTTATTCTGCACTGAAATACCACCAGTTGCACAGTATCCTACTTCTTCTAAAACAGAATTTCAAATGTGCTAGGTTCACTCAAGCAATAAACAAGAAAGAGAAGATAAACAACGTTACCAGAGAGAGAAATTATAATCACGGTGTAGGGCACAGGTTTTTTCAGCTGAGTTCAATTACAATCAGTGATACACTTTTCACATGATGCACACACCAGGCTCTCCAGGTGGATGCACACAAACAAATGGGATGTAGAGGAGGGACCATCAGCCTTGCAACTTTCTTCTTGCAGACTCATTGCTCTTCCTTGGGCCTGTTTCAAGGGGAGAAGCACTGCTCTCCTTACCTCCCTCCCTGAACTACAAGGAGTGTAAAGGAAATGTTGGTGTCAGCCCCTTGTTCCTAGAAACCAGAACACCACTGCTGCGGGATACTTAAGGAAACAGCACGGAAACACTGAGCTTTCACGTCTTCTCTCCTCGCCCTAGACTTGCTCAGCTGGATTGCTCTCAAATCTGGGGAATTCCTTGGCTTTGAAGAACTTAAAAAATTCTGCTACTTCTAAGGGAAAAACAAACACAATGGATGGTAAATTTATAGCTGCAGTTTTTTCATCTTCTGGTCTCTAAAAATTGTAATGGGGGCTTCTCATTTCTCCAGAGACAGCTACATTCCACTTTTCTTGCTAACTGGAATGCACTGATGGGATTTGCTAATTTTTCAGCCACTTCAGCGGAACGATTTTAGGATAATTTTTTGAGAACTTGGTACTTTTTTCTTTGTCATCCAACACAGGTAGATAAGGACCCACCAATATCTCCTTCTTATCTTGGTTCCACATGGCCCCCCAAAATAAATAAAGAAAATGAGGTTGAAAGAATAAAATAAAATCAATCATCTGATAGCTTGATTATATCAGGGAAAAATATACCTAAAACTGAATTACATGAACATTACTTTAGATCTTTTCTTTAGAGTCAGGTGCTTGTATACATCCTTTTCTCAGAAAGTCCCTGTGATCCTGTGTCCTTAAAACAATTCCCACCATTGGATTGACTCAGATGATTGTAGGAAAAGAAGGAATAGTTTTTTGAATGTCTAAAATGTAAATGTTAAGAAAAGAGAAGACTTTGTAAGCATGAGATAACATTCATTAAGAAAAAAACTGACAGTAAAGAAAAGAGAAGGGAAAAGGACCAAGCACTTCCAAGAACTGCATATTCCAAACTTCCAGAATTGCGAAAGCTGTGCTGTTAGTGGGTTGTTGAGTAGAGTTACCCGCTGTTAACTTCTCGAGACAACTTTCATGTAAGGGATGGGTGATTAATTCTGTAAGTTTCCTAAAAATGAGCACAACATACATTGAGGTCTACTGAAATGAATAAACAAATATATACCCTTAAGAACAAATAAATCGAGCCAGTAAAAATACACTGTTTAATCGCAAATGTGAGGGGGACACAAACTGGAAATGCGGCATACTAAAAACGTGTCCCTCTCCAAGAAAAATACTTTTTATTCTGCATTTCTGCTACAGTAATGGGAACAGGATTACCATGACCATATTCCTTTCAGTTTCAGTCTCAAATGGTGTCACACCAAGATGTGCATCTGCAATCCAAGCCAGGCCATGAAAGCAATTGCTCAAAACTCTTATGCTGAAAATGGGGCACTAAATGGCAAAATGCTGGGATATGCAAAAGATTACCTAAAGTTACCCTGTTGGAGCTGTTGCTGTGTTAGATACAGGCTGGAGTGTGTGGCATGATTTGAGTCGGAGAATGCAAATCCAAGCTTGCAAAAAGGTATCATGAATAAATTCCATAGCTAAACATATGAAGCCCAGCACAGAAATAGAAGTTTTGAAATCCTCCTTATGCTTTTATTTAGTCCCATTTGAATGTGTATTCCACAAAATCACTGCCTCTCAATCATGGCTTCCTTGCTGATAACAAAGGCACATTTCTATTTGCTAAGCCACACAGGAGGAAAATGTATTCTGTTTATTATTTATAAGAGTAAAGTGCTGAGGGGCCCCAATAGAGCCAAAGCCCAGGCTCTTGTTTTGTGTTTGCTATGAAAATAGAGTGAGCCATATCCGAGCAGGCTACTTTCCACCCAAATCCTTGGGCCCACTGTTTTTTCTTGGCTGTTTTTTAGGCAGTTTGCTGCTCAATGCTTTACTGACATCACACTTGAGACATGCCCTGCTTTCTCTGCTGATTACAGACAGGGCATTAGATGGAATTTTTACTGCATATCAGTACTGAAAAAGCAGCTAAAAGGGCAGGGAAAAACAGCACTGACAGATTTCTATAAGATCACATCTCAAGTGCCTGGCAAAATTAAAAAAATAGCCTTAGTTTTCACAGTCTCCAACTAGTAATCTACTCCAGCCAACTAAACCATGACTCCTGCCTCTAAACAACATCCTTGAGTCAAACGTATTTGTATTAACATATTGTTGAGTAATATTTGATTAGCAGGATTCACAGGCAGGCATCTCCAGTGCTGTTTTGTTGTTCATAGCCCTCCTCAGCCGGGGTGAAGTCCTTCCATTACCTTGAACCAAGTGCATCAGCATCGTTCCTTTCATTCAATTGCTGAGTCAGGAAATACTCTGTCAAAGCTTGCTTCTTCCCCTTATTTTTTTTTTTCTCCAGGCTAACAGGTAAAAGAATAAGCAACATTTGGGTTTTTAAAAACAACAATATTAATATTTATCTCAGGATGACCTAGGGATTTAGGATCTATTTACTGTCATTTACTGGGAACATTACTTCTTGAAATGCTGTAAAAGGGTGCTTCCCTGTTCATCAGGGCTGGTTATGCAACACTTCTGTATCTAATATTTTTTCTATTCCTGTCCTAATAAAACTATTTTTATTTATTAGCAACATTTCCCAATTTTACAACCCCAGCATGTGCTATACTATGTACAATGAATCCAAGATCTTACGTGAATACCCACTTTGAGGGTGATGTTTATTTTAACAATGATTCTGTGATTGCAATTATTAGTTGCCAACCATGTTCCTAACTGCTGGAACTGCCACAAAAAAAGAAAGACTTGGTCCACTTTTACAGCTTGGGAAGTTTCATACTGCTGGAGTCCAAGGACTTACATATTTCCCAGATGAAGCTGGCTGTTCTTGCTGTCATGCATTCCACTACACTCCTTTACTGATGGCTTTATCACATCTAGTTTGCTCGCATATCTTTGAGGTAGCATTTTAAGGCACTAATTTTTCAGCTTTCTGATCTGCTTTGCTTGGTGAGAAAATAAAAAGGGATTTTCACCAGCCTTGATACAGCAGTGAAGACTTGAGAAAGGAAAAGAGCAGAGGATGGAGGGACTGCACAGCTTCTTTGTCCCAACATCTCCTGTACAGCATATGTCATGGCAGATACTGCCAACAGGGTTGGGGAGAAGAAGCAGACAATGGAGAAAGAAAAGGGAAGAGAGCTGTTAAATTTACCCTTGGCAAAAACATCTCATAAAGTCAGCAAGACCGTCCTGAGAGGAAATCCAGTGTGGGAGAAAATTAGGGATGCTGCTCAAGAGAACAGGACCTGGTGGAATAAAAGGCAGTACTGAGTTGGGGTTTTGAATTCCCTAATTCCCCTCCTCCCTAGCTCTCATGCTTTTGAATGAAACATTAATACTGCTTCAGATGCTTCTTCCCTCCAAGGCCAATCAGCTGCTCGGCAGGGCGTGAAGCGGTTGTTCATTTGAACAGCTAACGAGGGAGTGGAAGGACAGAGCTAATTCTAAGGCTTTTCCAGCACTGCTGAAGCTCACATTTGCCTTGACACAGAGGGAATGACCTGAAGAGCCTCTCTCCACTTTGGAAGAAGAGGAGTGGTGCTGCGTTAATTCTGAGTAAACAAGCCCGACTTGTCAGAAGGGATAATTTTTCACAACACGGCCGTACGCATGCAGTTTTAGGACTGGAGTAGACACCTCGTCCTGCTTAGTGCCATGGCAACAACTACCACTGGAAATCTTCCTCATAGAGAGGGGTACAGAAAAAAGGGAGGTAAAACTGCCAAACAACTGAAAATGTCAAATCCCAAGCCTTCCATTTTCACAAAATTACTGTTCCTTCTCTCAGTGCACAGAGCCTTTAGGATAAGAAGTGAATCCCAAGACTGAATTTTGGATGTTCCTGAAGGCGAAAAAATGCTTTTCCCTAATCTGGCAAGGAAAGAAAAGTTGGAGTGGCTGAAGATGCTGCTGGTTCTGTTGCTATTAAGGTCTGTTCTGGTTTCCAGCTCCCAAGAAAAAGAGAAAAAAAAGGAAGAAAAATACATCAAAGGAAGAAAGAGCAGTTTTTGTTCACAGTGCTGGGTCTGACTTGTAACACTACAGAAGGACCGACAGAGTAATCACTATCAAATCGCTCTGGCAAACCTATACCTGTGCACTGCTATTTTGGGAACTGCTTTTAGCTATTTTATCATCACTGGCTCCTAGCAGCAGTAGGAAAGAAATCATCTTGACTAGTCAATTCGCTCTTTATAACACAGTGACAACAGAACAAGAGACAGGTACAGAACGAATAAGGTAGGCAGGAACAAGACATTAACTTGAGAATGAGAGAAGATATAAAAATTTACACCTTCTGCAGCTGAGAGAAGCTGGCAGGAGCAGTGATGCTGCTGCACAGGGAAGAGTCAAGGTGACAGGTTTTCCCTATTAGGGGAAGCCACAACGGCCAAGCTTCTTCTTTCCTGATTAGACACAGCCTGACTGTCAGCATCAAATCATGAATTCTCAGGCTGGCTTAGAAAGCTATTGAACCCAAAAACCCCTCGCCAGTCAACAAACAAACCAATGATAGGACCCCAAGACAGACAAAGAATTTGGACAGATCTTCTTTATCTTTTTTTTTCTACAGCAAACTCCACAAAGAAGCTCAAAAAGCTTCTAAAATCAGGACAAAAAAAGGGCAAGTTTTAGTGTAAGATAAAACAGAAACAGAAATTCTTACAACAGAGGTATAACACAGTATATCCACAGCCTTTCCTGTCCACTATGTCCCCACAGGCCGGTCCTCAAAAGCCCAGGCTTCACCTCTGCTAATTCTAATTTCCAAGGGACAGCAAGTCTGCTTGGTGCTCTTTGGTCCCTTAGGAATATGAGTGACATCTCTCTCTTCAGAGGCTTGGCTGCCTGTTCTGCTCCTCATGTCCATCTCCTGAGCAGCACAAGTGACGGGCACCATGCTCGTGCCTGCTGCACCTCGAGGCTTCACCCCTCTTTATTTGTGAAACACCTAAGAACTTAGAAGAAACAAAGCAAATGGACAAAACCAGGTCAGCCCCTCACCTTTCTGTTTAACAGCTAAGCCTAATTTCTCATTTCCATTTTTTTTAAACTCATCAGTCATCTTTAACATTTTTCAACTTAAAACGAAAACAGAAAGGAAGAAAAGTTTACATTAGACTTTTGTTACCATGGATGCCTTAGTGGCATCTGGAGAAATAAGAGCCTTTCTTAATGGCATGACCTATTGTAGGAGAGAGCACAGTCACAGAAGTAAACAAAATTTGAGCTACTGGTTTAGATTTGTGTCTTGTATTACCCCAAGTAAATTGGTATAGCTTAAAAACACCAGAATTGTACTGATAAGAGAATTTTCTGTTTAGAGCTTTACATATTTTTGAAGCAATACCAGATCTGTTTTCTCTTGTATTTAGACACTAATGGACCTAAAATCTCTTTACAGCAGGTAGGAACTGCCATAATGCCACTGCTACACACATCCTACATCAGCCCTACTACAGGGAATAGGATAGCACTCAGCAAGAACAGCTCAATACCTGCTGCCAGGCTCAGGAAACACTCTCTTCCTTTATGCTGTGCAGAGAGAGCATAATGAATACTTGAGATCAGCCTGTTTAGGGTAGGCTTCCCAAAAAGAGCTAGAACAACTAGGCATTAATTTTAGCCATTTCACTTCTCTAGGGGAAAAAAAATAAACTCCTCTTTTAAACGGGTGAAACATCTGCTACAAATGGAAACAGAAGATCATAAGACTGTTGGTCTCATTGATCACTTTCTAATTAGCATTGTACATTCCTTTCTGTAATAGTAGGATAATTTGTACGGAATTACAAGTTGTAATTATTTATAAAATTGGATAGATGTGAGAAACAGCTTTTGGAATGTCTTAATATGTATTGCTGAAACCATGAACTCCATAACCATGAACCTCTTGCAAACAACAAAAGAAGCAGAAAGCTTTAGAAGGAAACTCTAAAGGAATTTTATACAGATGCAGACAGATGCCCAGTGAGACAACAAGTGTGTAAGATGGTTCAAACCTTATGTACTGCTTGATTACACAGCTACTGAAACTTACTGCATTCTGAAATCACCAAATGTGAGAAGAAAACAAACCATACTGTTGAAGTCAGAGAACTAAAACAGAGATGAATTATAGAGATTAGAAACGGGGCAGTAAACATAATGAGATGCTGGTTGAGAAATGGAGTGGGAACACCCAGATGGGCAAACACCTGAACCATTGGTATATACACACATAATTTAGGAAAGGGATGGAGAAACCAGGCACAAAGTAACCTGGGTGCAAATGATGAAGACTGGTTTACCAGAAGAAATTTTCAAAGACAAATATTTAGTGTTTTGTATACACACAGGAAAGGTCCATCACGGGGAAAGGAAGTACTTAGGGACATTCACAGACTGAAAGATAGAATTCGGAGATTCTAAACAAACTCCCTGATGGAAATGTAACAAACTGAAGAAACCTATTTCCAAGGCAAGTCAGCAAGGCTTTCTTTTTGTGTGCATGTGAAAGTCAACAGGGAAAAAAAGAAAGTGAGAAAGTATCCTGGCAGGAATTATCCTATTTCAAATCCTCATTCTTCTTATTTTAAACACCCTTTGAAAGTTTTAACTCCAAAATCATTAGTTCCTGACTTTTTTTTTGTTAGTGTGGTGGATTTACAGAAATAATCTGAAGGCTTTTTCTGACAGATTATAGACTCTTCCAACATTATCTTTGGTAGACACACATCAACTGTAAATTAGCTTAAAGCTTACAGACACACATGCCAGTTTTGACTGTACCTATTGTATTTCTGAATTCCAGATAACCTTGAGAGGTATACAAGATCAAATCCTGCAGTGTACACATCTGCCAAAGGAAGCCAGACTGATCTCACTTGGCTAATGAATGCCTAAATCCAAAAAAAGAGAGGCAGCTGAACGTCTTGAGCAGCTTAAACCACACAATACCCAGTGTGACTACAATAGCAATTGTAACCAATGTGCAAACCAGCACCTGTTATACATAACGCTTTCTTTCTGCACTCTCCAAATAAATGGATCAAGCACTTCCTACTTAACATTACAATAAGCATAAAAAAAGAGATTGATCTTGCAAAATGATGAACTTTAGGAACTACAGGTTTTATAAGTTGCAACTGACAGCATTCCTTCAATCTGTAATTAATTATTCTAAGTTCTTATCCCTTGAACTACAATTTTGTTAGCAATATGAAAGGGACACAGAGCTTTAGGGCGAAATAATCTCTCTTTATCTCTCTGGTCTAAATAAAGCCACAGAAGAGCTTAAATGAATGACAAAATATAGCAAAAGATGTACAGTGCAATGTTCTTAAGTGCAGCTTTGCACTACAACAATGATCATTATTTTCAGCAGGGGAAGAGCTAAACCGTAGAAATGTGGTTTTAAACAAAAATACATGAGTTGCAGTTTATGCTCAGCTTCTATGTATTACACAGCAAAGTTGGTACAGAGGTGCACAGCCTCGAGACTGAGTTTACCAAATCTGCTGTTATGACAGCAATAATTTTGGACTTACATTTCTATGTCTCTGAATTGTCAGTGTAATTAAACTCACACAAATTAGTTTGGAAAGGAATTTTCCAGAAAGCTATCTGGGGGAACATGTGGCTGATCATTTGTAGCTGGGTCACTAAATGTGTGGATCACAGAAATACATAACCATTCAGTATTCCACCATAATAAAATTCTAAAAATATCATTATTGTAAGACAATAATGGGTTTTCAGGAATTAATAATCCATAAATCTGTTACAGTAACACCTCTGCTTAAGCAATCAGAGCTTTGTGTGCCAAACATAAACCATGGCCTGCACAAAGATTATGGGTAATTCTAAGGAAAGCATAATTTAAAAATTCTTCCCCCTCTCCCCCCATCTATGAGGAATGCACAAATCCCATTGAAACAAGAGCTATGACAAATGCAGTGATCAAGATTCAGTGGCAAAACCAGTTTGTATGTACAAGGGCTAAATTTAGCCTATTGCTCTTCATCAGCAAAACTGGCACTTAAGATGGGAATTCAGGTGTAAGAGAGACTGTATGCTATCAGGCATCCTAATTTTCCAAGGTCATTACTCTTCGGGTTGTTTTCAATGATAGATATTTTTGTTACTCGCAGTTGAAAATAACCCACTTTCCTTAATGTTCGCTGCACGCTTGGAAAAGGCTTGCATAAACTGTGTGATGACTGTAGAGACAACTGATTTCAGAGTCAGTTAGCAGGTTATTCTAACCGGTAGTATTACTTCACAAATGGGCTTGCAATAGATTCAGGAAGTAAGTATTATATAGAGATATATATATAGTGTATGAGTAAATAAATTTTTTCTGTTAAATACAAAGGGGTGTAGCTGGCATCAGTCTACACATTGTTATAGCCTCAGTGTATAAGGGCAGACTGTAAACAACAAACATTGGGTAAAATCCCCACATAAATGAGGATTTTAAACCAAAAAACCAAAATGGAAATGGAAGCCCCAGAAAGCTGCTGCTTTGCACACCTGCACTGAATCTGGATGCAGAGGCCAAGAAGGGCTAGAGGGCACCTTCCTCTTGCCCTTTTCTCATAGACTGAAACCCTTTTTGTCCCCACAGTGTCCAGGAGCAGCCATGGGACAGCAGTGGAGTGAGGTTTGCTCACAGGGACTACAGAAAACCTCCTCATGTTTGGCTGCTCAAGCTGAAGTGCCGCTACACTGCAGTTGCTTTGCACCTCTGAAAAACACAAACTGATTTCAGTCGTGCAGGGCTCTTTCATATCTGAAGAGTATTTAACATGACTGTGTTCCAGCCTGATCAAAGCTCGGTTTTATCGTAAGGAAAATCTTTGTAGTCTTCCTTTCCTCTGGTTCTGAAGAGTAAATCATAACTCAAAGACCTATATTTATTTAGGTTACCTTGAAAAAGAACAAAAATGCATTCTAGGAAAAAAGTTATATGCGGTCATAATAAATTAAAATCTTTAGTTTTATTTAAATTTATTTACCTTAATTATAGTTTCAAGCCATTTTTGAGCACACAGCTAGTCCCTTTACTCTGAACATGATTTTCTCTTTTCTACAATTTGTTTCAAAGTTTAGCTATCTGTTTAAAACAGATTTCCAAGGAAAAAAGCCAAATTAAACTCCTCCAGTACGACAGGAAAATCTCTGAGAGCCTCTTTGTTTAGAGGGAATTAAACTAGCAGAGCATTTTAGAATTCAAGCAACAGGCAGTAATTGTTTTTGCCTTCTTCAAACTTGTTCCTGACTTTCAAAAGAGAAGAAGCATATCTATTTTTAGTCTAAAATACATAACATAGCTGTATTTTTTTAAACTCTTGAAAGACCACTTTGGTTCTTGAAATCCAAAGGAACTTGGCTCTCACACGTGTTCATTCATTTGACCCCAAGAGAGGGAATATGATTCACACTTGTCCTCTATCCTACACTAGCAGGACACACTGAATACTATCAGCAAAGGAAAATCAAAAATTTGGAAAGTAACAGCTCACAGTGAGTACAATAAAATAAAAAAACATGCTGGAAGTTATTTCACCCACTCAAATGTTTTTCATGTCTTCACAACTTGAAAATGCTTTTTGCATTTATCTAGATAAATCTAGATGTACTTAGCATCTTGATGAAAATCTTCAGCTTGATGTGCTCATGGAAGATTTGGGGAATGAGGAGGGAATAAATCAGGAAGTAATTTGAGGTACAAAACTTTTAAAATACCTTTTTAAGGAATCAAACTTCTTTCTGAAGACAAATTTTGCTTTTAAACTCCATTCTGAATTAAAGGGAAACTTTCTGAGGTATGATTTGATTGCAAGTAATAGCGTTCTAAGGAATGACCAGTCTATTGGAACAACACTCTCCACAGAAAACCTTGGCTCTCGCATTCCACCCCTGGGCTGGGAGGCCCCGTTTATGCCTCTTTGGCTTTTTGTTTCTTTGTGCTTTTCTCTGTCGTGAAGTTGAAAGTACACATCAAAAAAATAAAGCACTGATTCATAAGATCCTTAAATTCAACTGCAAGACCATGACTGCAGCCTCTTGCACATTTTGTCTTCAATATCCATCCCATTTCCACTCCCAAATTTTTTAATTTCTAGACTGTCAACTATCTTTACCTCCACCAAGTACTGAAATCTGGCTTTCTGTCACTGTGCAATATTGATCTTGTACTTACGACCTGTAGAATACTTTATGCCTTATGGCCATCACTATGCCCACAATATTCATCACATATTCTGTTTCAGCATCTATTAGTCAATTTTAAACAACGTAATTAAGAATATTTTAAGACCTTGCTGGCTCATCCTCAAGATGTGCAATCCAAAGCAAGAGAAAACTTTACTTTTTATTTCTATTCATTTTTCTTCTATAAAATTAATGAAAATTCACTATGATTAATGGTCTGGGCTTTTTTTTTACAACCCTTATCTTCATAAGCAGCTTTTTTTGTCTTAATTCCTCTTTTAATGGTCAGTCTCTGCATTAAGACTTTCTGCTTTCATGATTTTGTTGGTGTTTTGGTTTTTTGGACTTTTTTTTGGTTTCTTACATACTGAAGGAATTCTGCTGCTCAAGCAATGCCCATTCCTCCTCTACAATATTTGCTTTATCTGGTGTCATGGGGTGATATTCTATGATCTTGATTGATTGTTTTCAAATGCCCATATGACAAACATGGTTTTCACTTGAAAACCTCTGAGAGGTCCATCTGACTCTCCTTTATGAATGTATTACATACTTGATGTGTTCAGACTTTGAAATTTACCCTCATAAAGCCCTTCTATGATACAGAAATATTATTGACATTTTACAATGGAACAGAAAACCAGTCAGCTTATTAAGGTATCTAAATGCTTAAGGATGCCTATTGGGATTTTCAAGGTTGCTCTGACATATAACTCTTATTGAACTAATTGAATATTTTTCACTAAATGCCTAATTTGCATTTTTAGTTTTCTGAAAAGCTTTAAAATCTGACTCACTCGTGTCACCCTTTAAATCCAGTGGACCAGCGCATTAAACCCAGATCTCATTAGCCCTTAAACTCATGCTCGGAGCACGTGCAGCCCACCCCACAACAGGGGAAAAGTGCATGAAAAATAAAGATGTGGCGCACACCACAAGCACCCAGTCCCTCCTGGCCTGAGTCACACAGCAAACCCTCAGACGGCAGGGAGCCACAGAGCCAAGCACGTCAGATGTCAGGCAGGAGAGGAGTGGATCTCTGGGGATCTGCCTGCTCAGTGCTGGGACTGAGGGGCGCCAGGAGGCTGAGCTTGGAGGTAAACGCTGGCACCAGGCTCAGCAGCCCCTGAGCTCCCTCCCTCCCTCAGTTAGGGGTTGGTTTTTCTAACAACTCCTGATGGGGGATAGAGCCAACAGCCATGAATGGCTTCAACTAAATGTGCTGCAGAATTTTCTGTACCCACCATGTCCCTGGGTTTGGGCAAGTGGCAACTTTATTCAAGAAACACTTCTAAAAGCATTGCCCCGTGCACTAATTCCTGCACAATACCTAGTCATGTACCTAATCATGCACTTTTCTCCACTCTAATGTTGTAGACATTTTTACTTTTGGGTGGCCTAAGAGCAAGTTACTCAGTTTGACTAAAGCCCATCACTTTCACACCTCGGGGGGCAGCAGCTGGAACAAGGACAGCTTCATCTTTTGCCCGGTTCTAAGGAGATGCTGTCCTTCAGCACCACTTTTCTTCACATCCCGGTGTTGAGGCCACTAGTGGCTGGAAAGGGAACGGATCAGCTGTCAGGGCTTTTTAAGGCCATTCTGCCCTTGTTAAGTCAATGAATCTCACTACATGAAGCAAAGCCGGGTTTGGTCAGTGTGCTTACTGCCCTTTGACTGAGAATCGTATTGCTTCATTTTGGAAGTCACACGCACTGTCTTCTTACTGCCCACAGTACCACAACTAAGGACCAGCTAAACAAACCCCATGGACAGCCCGTTTACTGGGATAATGTATACATTTCAATCAAAGAAATATGAGACTATGTAAATTAACAAATTCCTGGACATTACCACCTCACAAAGGTATTTTCCAAGTCAGGGCTTACGGGTGACATGTTGCCTGCTAGACCCTCTGAGACTGGCTGCAGCTGCAAAAAATAAAAATGTTCTGATTGAGGCCAATGGGAAGATGCTGCCTGCAGCATAATTGTTCACTGTTGTCGCACATTGGCTGGCGAAGGTTAGGGACTGCTGCTCTGTGTAATCGAGCAGGTTTGCAACAATACCGGAAGGCTGTTGTATAATAACAGTTCAAGCAAAACAGGTAGAAATAAACACACATTTTAATTTTTTTTTTTCATCTTTAGGTAGAGGTGATAAATTTTTACTGAGCACACCATGTTTTAAAATCACTCCCAAGCAGATGCCAGGTACTCTTTTTGCCTGAGGCTGATGGAAGAAAAAAAGCAGGTAGCTTCTGAAAGAAATCTGAAAAGCTGTAATCCAAGTAGCGGAGGTTAAAGTCTCCATGTGCATTTCAAGTAGTTGTGTATCCAAAGTGAGCACTGATTCAAGCAGACGGCTTTGGAATCATGACCTGATATACAAATATGTGATTGATCCCTTAGTAAATGAAAATTACAGAAAATCACAGGTGTCTGTCACAAAAATTACTGCTTAGATGAACAAAGTAATAAAATCTGCCTATATGAACCAAACAATTAAATGTGCCTACTTTTAAAGAATCCTTATCAAACACTGCATGAATCACTCCAATTTGAATATTTTAAGTAGTGAAAAGCCAGATTTTCCCCCATCGAGCAATTTTTTATTGAGTTTTACTTGTTTTCTCCAGGCCTTCAGCATAACCAAGGATTTGTCAGGAAGTTGCACTCTGAGTGTTACTTCAGGCTCAACAAATTACGGAAGAATATTTAAGAATAGGGTGTCATTAGACTGCCCTATGCTAAAAAGACTGATTTATTTCAGAGAATAATGAAGGGATGAATACCGTGCTGTGATGACCTGCTGATCTAACAGCAAGCCTCCCCAGTACTGCAAATGTTTATCAACTTCTCTTTTAACTCTCTAAATTTCTCCTCGCACTGAGCAAACTCAACCTGATGATATAAAAATAAATATAATAAGCTCCTACTTTAGACTGCAATTTGCCTTTCCCTTGCGTCCTGAGACATATACTCAATCTTTTCACGTCTTTGTGCAGCTGGAGCTCAGCTTCCTCAAGTTAAAGTTTTTAAGAGTGTTATGCCACGATGCAGAAACCATAATCCTGACATACGCATAGAAAACCACCCAGTGTACACCTTGTCAGACCTACAGCCCCCACATCTGCTACAGAAACGCGAGGATCTGCCTTTTTAGCTTCTGTGACATACAGAACTGGGGAGTCGGGTTAAATCGCGTTCCAGTTAAACCGAGCTACGAGCCCCCCGCGCCTCTGCGCTTCACCCCGAGCGCTGGGAGGGCCAGAGGAGCAGCAGGGCGGCCCCGGGCCCCCGGCACTGCAGCAGAGCCGCGGCGGCGCCGGGCAGGGCGGCTCCGGGCGCTCCGGGCGGGC
>VWZW01000738.1:0-69862 GCA_013397115.1 Edolisoma coerulescens | reverse complement strand
TCGCCTAATTGACCGCAAATGCCTCGCTATCCGGAGCGCGCGCCCTCGCAGTCGGGAGCCCGGGGAGGGGAGAATGTTAGGGATGTACCCCGGGCGGAACGGCGATCTTCATTCAGCAGATTCATATTTTGGCCCGGGTGGTTGACGGGTTAAAAAGAGTTAAAGCAGGGCTGAGAAGCCTCAGGCACCTTGGACCCAGCCATAGCTGGAGGGGAGGGCAGGAGAGCCTTCCCGGAGGAGGTGGGGGCTGAGGAGATGTCTGCCATTAGGCATGTTTATCCTGACAAGTAGGAGACTCGTAAGGTGCTGCTTCGCTTTCTGGGTTTGTAGGCTGGGAGGCTGGTGGGTGTCATGAGGGGAAAAGCTGCGAACTGGCTGCTCCATTTAACTTCATTTTTTTTTTCTCTCTCTCTCCCTTTGATAATAGTTTAAGCAAATATCAAAGGCCACGATGAGCTCAGAAAGTTCAGACTGGTGTGGATGTTCAGCCTACTGTTTAAAGACTGCTGATAACGGTTCTAGAAATAGCATCATCTTCTAGTAGAAGCGCTTTTTTCTTCTTAAAGAAAAAAGTATATCATCGAAATAAGATGCATTCTGGGAAAGGAGAGGGTATTAATGAGAAAAGTTGTTTACTAGTATAACTTGCCTCCTAGTGCTTTGGCAAGATTGCTTATGTCTGAAAGGCATTCCCCCTTTCACCCTCCCTTTTTAATAGAAAAATGATATCTGTAAAACAGGATTGTATAAGCCAGGCATAATTCCACCAGTGATCAGGTGACTCACTCATGCTGGCTTGTTGTTAAGAATTAATAATAGATAATAAAATAGTATGTAGCTGTTGCAGTTGTTACCATTGTAATCATGTTTTTGAGGGACAGGCATTTTGATGACATCAGTATGTATTTTCACATCTAATCGTGTGGAACTCCCTACTAGTCTCAATAAATGCCCCACAAATATTCATCTTAGTGCTGGAAAAACCAATGTGATTTGTTTGTTTCTCCAAGCATACAGGGAGAAAGACAATTCTTAAGAGGTACTGTCAGTCAGAGCTCTTTCTCTGAAATTAAGGATCAGGCTTCAGCAGTCCTGCCACTTTACCTGCTGCAGTGAAGAAGGGGCAAATTTTAAAGAACTTGGTAGAACTACATCTTTAAGGGAGAACTATATCTTTAAGGGAAAAACAGGTTCAAGGGGGCTATCAAATTGTTTGTATGTATGTAAACTCTCTAGAGACAGAAACTTTCTAATCTATAACGCAAAATCAAGTTCAGGCTAATGCTGGTGGTATGTCAAAGAGGAGGGCAGACAGAGGAGCTATCAAAGACCACTGACAGAGATATCTGTAAAGTACAGTCAAAGTCCAGTGATCACGTGTGACCAGATTTTGAATTGCTGTACAATTTGACTATAATTTTAATATTATTTTATGTATTATTTGGCTATATTTTGGTAGTTTTGTTCTGACCAAGATGGCTGTGCTGTTCTATAGCTTGCCCTCTGTCCAGGATAGACAAATATATCAACTGCAAAGTGATATTAATGCATTTACCAGAGTGTGGTTTTTATCCTGCGGGACCACAAGCTCATTGCTAGCTTGGGATTCAGGCTTGCTGCAGAGTGAGCTCTGGACAGCCTGGTGATGAAGCAGTAATTCCTTTATCCTTCTTCTATAACTAAGATATCTTGCTTCATTTTTTAAAATAGCGGCAATTTGAAGGTGCTGAGATGTTTGGAATACAGGTGCTTGGAGATGGACATTTTTCAGTCTGGAGGAGGAGAGACCATGAAACTGTTTGGACATCACTGCTTGTAAACAAAGGCATCTATTCTCCAAAGCTCTGAGCTCTAAGTGCACTGTGTGAACGAATGCCCATGTCTCTGGAGACAGCAGCAGTAAATGTAATCAGCTGTGTCTCAAAGCAAGTGCAACACTTCCTCTCTGAGTCTGTTTGTGAGAACCAGGATAAATCTGCCATTTTGTTATCACTGATTGCATGTTTCTCTTCTTGCAGGCACTCCTAGTTGTGATGAGCTTGCTCCTGTGTCGACTGCAGATTTTCCCAGTTGAGGGGACTGTGTTACGTTTGAGATCCCTAATGACTGCTGTACTAATTAACTTTGGTCCTAGAAGGTCATTGCATGATGCAGTGGGATGCTCTTATTAACCTTATCCTGAGAGTTACAATTTGTACTGATCACAATAAGTCTATTTTTTTTTTCTGTTTAGCTCAGAGCTGCCCTCACACAATACAGTGTACTCAGAAGTTAGAAAAAAAAATCCACAAGCCTGCTACACAAGGAGTCAGAATAAGTTTAGCTTTTTTGACCTGCAACAGTCCTGTCATCATCAATCGACACGTTCGTCTTTCTTTTCTCGAAACAAAGCTTTTCCCCAGTGTTCTGGCAGCAATGCAAGGATTGCTGGCAATGAAGTCACCTTCAAAGCTGAGGCATTCATGAAAAATATGCATTTCTGGAAGAAAGCACGGCAGCTTGCATCAGAATTTTTATCATGGCTGTGCTGCAACCAGAACTTATCAAGAATTTGTGTTGAGTATTTATAATTGCTTGACTTACGTTTGCCCATTTGGGTGCACCTCATCATGGGAGTACCTTTTTCTTTAACAAAAGGTAAGAAAGGAGGCCAGGGGTATTTCAGGAAATCAAGAAAACACATAGAGCAACTCAGGTACCAATGCAACAGAACTAACAAATATTTTGTTTTTACCCCTAAAAATCAAAATGTGAGTTATTAAAGAGTAGGACCAAAAGACAGAGAGCAAGGAGAACATTGCTGTGGTTAAAGGAGGCCATTTCGCCAAAGGCAGTCACCTGCAGTCCAGGCTGGAAAAGGGAAATGGCATCGTAGGCTCAAAGATTGATACATCTATCAAAAATCTTTCTGTTATTGGCTGTGCCAGACTTTCTGCCTCACTCTCCCTCATATATAGAGTTACCCTTCTGTTCCTAATGGATATATCTTTTTCTGCTGCTGAAAAGTAGAAAATGCTTAGGTAAACGTACAAGAAATGAAAATCTGAGTAATTACAACTGAGGTTTTTTTTGAGATGATGCTTTTCTGAGCAGTGGCATTCTTGAGATGAGTTAGTTACTCTCCACAGATTTTAGGAATGCTTTTAAGAGGAGGGTAGTTAGAAAACAGGTATGTGCCTGTGGGATTTCTCTCATCATTGGCTTCTAGAGGTCATATGGAAACAGGTTAGTGCTAACTAAAGGGAAGGTGGTATCATCACTTTGATGATGTTAACATGAAAAAAATGGCTGTTCTTGAGTACAGGTAACAATATGGAGTCATTTGAAGATGTTGAGATCAGAATTACATACTCTGAGGGAAGAAGGGATAGTAGTGTATTTTCATTATGGTTTTTATAAAATCTCAGGGCTTTTTATTTGAAATCACATGTCATTTATTGACATCTATTCAGATTTCAAAAACGTAATGCATAAAAACAGTGCTAAATGCTAGGATAGTGCTGCTCTTTGTCCTTTCCTCTGCAGGAGGCCTGTCAGCTGTTCCCATGGTAGAATGAGTAAAATGGCATTTTGGGGTTTTCTGAATGATGGTAGGTGGCTTTCTCCTTGCAGGTCCTGAAGGAAGAGCAAAGTGTCTCTCCTGCACTGAGCAGAGGAAAAGTGTATCAAATCTCTGAGATGCCATCAAGCGTCAGTAGAAGCTGTGCTGTACTAGAGGATTAGGGGTATACATCTGACAGCCAATGTCCTGCTGCAACTGGGACTCAGCTGCATTTTCCAGAGTGAGTTGAAGGGGTGTGGATAATGACTGAGTTGTCTGAATGAAGGTTATGAGAAAAAACAAGACTGCAGCTCATCAGTGGGATTTTTTGTTTCTTTTTTTCTTTTCAGTTGTTCTTTTCCCCATGTTGCCATTGGACAAAACTTTACTGCCTGAGGAAAAATTGCAAGCCAAAAGCAGGAGATACTGCCCAGAAGACTGTAAATAGCTTAACATGAATACAAGCTCTTTGATATGATGGACCACTTTCATGACCTCTTTATAGCACATTACCATTTTTTTCTTGATCTTTATACCATTCACATTGTTAATAGAGAGTTCTCTGGGTGCTGCAGCTTGTCACATGCAATTTTAATCTAGCTTAAGAAAGCTTCCTTAAAACTCGAGAAAGAGGGAGGAAAACACATCTCTTCTCATTTGCCTTCTAATTTGACAATCTCTTCCTTGACAGCTTTTGCAAACTCTACCGGGAGAAAAAAGAGAAGTGTACTGAATAATTCAGCCTTGAGAGTGAATTGAGCTTGAGGAGAATTGTTGAATTCCCAGGTCTGTGGTTTGTGGTTTTTGTTATTGACTGCTCACATGGATTTAAACTCCTGTGTCTGCAGTTGGTGGTTTTTATCTCCCTTTTGGACACTGCAATTTTGTCTGGCTTTCCATCCCTGAACACCAGCTCTCTGATCTTGCAAATAAATGTACAAAAACCCTTGAAGGACCTTCCTGCTTCCAAGGGCAGCCATAGGTAGCATGCTACACGAAAAAATCAGAATTTAACTCTGGACCTGAGTGTTGAAAATAGTCCAATGAAAGTTGATGGAGTCATCATGCTAAGTGTGAGGCACTTTTCCTACTGTCCTCCCCTCACATGCTGGAATATTCAAATTCTTAAGCATAGTGAAAGCTTGATAACAGAAAAGAACCTCCTGGAAATGGGGTGTCTTAGCTCACCCCAGATATGCCCCTGAAGTTTGTTATTTATATTAACATGCTAATGGGAGCCAGACAATAACACAATAGGGGCTGGTCCTGCATTTTATGTGTCAGCAGCCAATAAGTAAAAAACCCCAAGTTTATATCATTTGAGTATTTTTGAATGCATAAAAAATAGAGACCATTTTCTGTAAGGTGGAATGATGATGTGATACCTGTCACTGAAAGCAGCTTGCCCAGAAAAAAATTATAATTGTAAGAGTCTAGCCAGTATTCAGCACTCTGTATAAAGCCTGAACCATGCTCATCATTTCTTAAAGCCACTGGATAAAGTAAATGTTATTACTGCTAAAGCATTTTTTCCTAGTTCAAAAAGCAGAATCATCTGAAAAAAAAAATCTGAAAATTTTATCAGACTGTCTAGTGCAACCTTTATATAATGAACTCTTATTGACAATCTCACTGAGTGGTATAGTTCATATGAGTTAATATCTGAGCTCAGTCATAATGTGGATTGGAGGAAAGCTCTGCTAATGTATTTCCACTCAGCTGCTTGCAGCTACGTGTTAACATTTCCTAACCAAAAGAAGGAATAAAAATGTTTGGTGGTTTTATGATGAATTTATAAGAGAATGCTAAGGAAGTAACTGTCAGTGAGGAGGATATGATCCCTGATCCTTGAACTTTAAAAGATAACAGAACCTTAACCTAAAAAAGGCAAAAACCCCAAACTAAACCAAAACCCAAACCAAATCCTGAATACCTGAGGAAAAAACCTCATTTTTGATTCCTGGTAGATTAATGCTTTGTAACTTACAGATATCAGTAGTGTTTCTGTAGTCATGGACTTCTTTGAAACATAGCTAAATCTAGAAAACTTTTTAAATTAAGTGACAGGTCAGATGGGATCTGCTTCCAAGTAAAATAAATCCAGAAGTCTTCTTGTGGATGGATGAAATTTTTTATTCCTTTTAGATCTGTCTTTAGTTCTGATTAACATACAATCAAATAAGATAGAGTCCATCCAAAAGGCAGTTTTGGTTAAAATTAGTCAGTTAACTGCATCAAGAATATGCTTTCTGCTAGGTATTCTTGAGGTAGGAAACACAGAAACGGTATCTGTTCTGGGCTCAAGGCAGAGGCTGGGTGTGCAATCCCTTTTCCCACAAGCAGGAATTCAGGTCAGAGTCGAAGTGTGTGCATGCACACTGTTCCAAGTACCAGAGTGCTTCTGGTTATAGTTAAAGGGAACAACCCATGTCCCTAAAGGTAGATGCTCCCCAGGAATCAGTGTGCATCAGGACTGCCTATGGAGTGCTCCTGGAGTGCTGGTTTGAGGATCCTGAGGTAGAATCCCTCTCTCAAATCTCTGGCTAAAGATGGAAAACTTACCTTGAATCTCCCCAGCTTTTCTACCAGCTGACCTGGGCACAGCCTTGTCATGGGGCAGGGGAATGGCAGGAATAACAAATCCCTCTTATCCACGAGAAGGAGATGAAGGGATCCCAGTGGAACACGATGCACTGGCCGCACTGTAACTTGTGGGACCTCAGTGCAATGTCTGTCAGCCTCCTGCTCCTGTGCAGCCACAGGACCCAGCGCTGGCCATAAATCTGCATAGGATAAGGAGAGTTTTATGGGATCTTGGGCATCTCCCTTCCCAACAGACTAACAAACAACTTCTCTCTCCTACTGCAGTTGAAACACTGGGGGAATAAATGAGCTGTGCTGCTGTGTGAGAGACTTTTGAGGGAGAACCAGGTAAGCTGTTTCTTTGGCAGAGGCATAATTTAAACTTATGGCTGAGGCCCCTTGTGTAAATGAGTTTTATCAAGACTTACTGACAACTCAATATAAACACTTTCAAAGATAAATAGGGTTTTTTAAAATGTATCTCTTTGTGATGCTGAGGCAAAAGACTCTGCAGTTTCTTTATTTGTTGTAATAATTATAACCTATACCTTAGAACAGTTTTTTCTTCCACACTGTGATCATCTCCCCAAAGAGCTAGGAGCTATTTTTCCTCCTCTGAGGACGTTCTGATGAAGCTGATGCTATGTGGTAGGTCCTGGCCACCTGCTTTACTTGGTCATGTGAATGTTTTCCTGAGTCATACTCCCAAAATACATTGTTGCCTAAATCTAGGGAAAGCTGACAATCGGTAGCAGTTGAACTTTCATATTACAGCAGAATTTATGTTAAAAATAAATTCTCACAAATGATTACTGTCTGGAAAACATGTGAGTTTCTTGCTAAGAAACTAGGTAAGCACCTAGTTTGCTGTGTGAGAAGGGTTTCTCTTGGCATTAATTACTCCAGGAACTAAAGTCCACACCAAAACACTGCATAGGAAATTGAGATTCATGTTCCATACTTTACTGGTTAAATATTGAAGCTGTCCCAGAAGTATTCCCCAGCCTATGTCAGCTGCTGTTAACTTTCAGAGCCACATTCGTTCTTCTTTAGGTACTGAGACTTTTCAGTTCTTTTCAACGCAGTAATATCTCTTCAGCCAGAAGAGTTAAGGTTGCTTTAGCAAGGCAGAGGGCACAGGCCATCTATAAGTTAAGTTGTTCTGTGAGTCAGAACCTGTGGGAAAAAATATTTTCTGTGATGAAATGACTCCTGGCCTCACCTTTTCAAATGTGATCTAAGTGAGGTGCTGTTATACTGAGATCCTGCTGTTTCGGCTACTATGGTTTATGATTTTAACCCTCCTGGAACAGTGCCTGTCTTTGAGAGAGGATTCTAAACAGTACTCCGGGTGGCTGATGGAGCCCACCTTTCAGTCTGGAGGAAAGAGGGGAAATGTGACGTGTGGTGCTGGTGCCAGTATTCCCTTGGGCTGTCTCTGCAGTGGCGCTTGGAGTGGGTTGCTGCCAGCAATCTCCTTGGTCAGTAACTGAGCTCGTTTCAATTTTGCTGAGGCGTGTGCCTGGCTCCATGGATTGTGTGTGAAAGTCAGTGGCCTCTTTCCCCCATATTAGCAAGTAAAAGGTGAAGAACACATTATCCACCCTGTAGTTGTGCTGGCTGGAGCAGGATTTGGAACACAAACTTAGGCTCATGGGGAAAAGGAACCAGAGTGAGCTGACAGTGTGAAGCTATTGCAAAAAGAGACAAAAGTGACTCTGCAGTTTATGGTGAGGAATATTGCATGAAAGAAAAAGGACATAATTATCCTGATTTGAGATTGCTGACGCGTCATCTAATGCAAGTTTTGGATACTGCAATTTCAGAGAGAGGCGAGTTGAAGAGTCTCCAGAAAAAAGAAACAAAAAATAATCTTAGAAAACAATGATTTGTAAGCATTGCCTGTGAGAAAATGCTAAAAGAAATAGGTTTCATAGGCTTTTCTAAAGAAAGAGAATGATGTTATGACTGTGGAAAAAACTGTTGTTTTTCTGGCCAGGTTTTCTGGCCTCTTCAAATAGAAATTGAGTATGATTGCATAGAAAAATGCGGCAAAATGTAATCAACACAACATGTAGGAAAGTAAATGCAGTTTTCTATGCAATAGAAGGCGATCTAACCAGATAAGAAAAGAATTTAAGTGAGCAATGCATTTTTGTCTGAAATGAAACTCATGCAAAAGCATTTTACATTGATGTCTTAGAAGTGGTTAAGTTTAGCAAAAATTTATTTTGATTTAAAATATTTCTCTTGATTAAATAAGCATACCTCTGCAGCTGCTGTTGAGTGTGTATTAAGTTTAGAGAAAACATAAAAGGTTGTCTTAACTGTTTCAAAAGCAGCCCATCTCAGGTCGTTCAATATCCAGTGCAACTCCCACCAAACTCCTTGTGAAGACTGTGGTGACTTTCTCCCTGCTGTATGACAGCCTTTACTCCCAAAGTTGGGTAAAAGTGAAGTGATCTGTAAGGGTGCCTGTATTTGGGATATTTCAGTACTTTGCAGCAGTCAGTGCTGAGATTTGTTTGTCTGTGTGGGGTTTGAGGATTTTAGCTCAAGATGGATCTCATCTTGTCCTCTAGATCTTAGGTTTCCATTGTGAATTGTGCATTCACTTCAGCACTGCAGTGTTGCTCAGAACCAAAGGATTAGGAGATGAAACTTTTACAGTCTTTCTTCTGAATCATAAGTGGACTTATCACACTTTCTCTTTTTTCATTTTTACTCCAAAAATAGAAAATTATTAAACCAGACAGGAATGTCTACTTCTCAGTGTACACTTTATCAAAGTACAGATGTGAGCAAACTAAGGAATGTGTGATATGATTTTTTTATTGGTAGTTCTCCTCACTGAACTGTCGATGGTGACTTAAATTTCTCTACGTTACATAACAAAGATGTTATTGGTAATAACTTTGCTCTTCCTTGGCAGACATGCCAAATATCAAGGGTTCAGAAATTTAATCTTGTTATTGATAGCAACTAGACATTTTTAAGATATTCATCAAAAAGATCTTTGAACTTTTTGTTCTGTCCAACAACTTGATACTCAGAAAACAAGGAGAAATTATAATAAAATGTGATTGCCTTGTTTTTTCCAAATGTTCACCTGTCTCTCACAGGAGTTTTTTCACCTTTGATGAAAGTATCTAAAACTACACAGTAAAGACCTTGATAATTAACAGATCAAGATTTACACTCAGTTATGTCTCACAACATAAGCCATATTTGTGTGAGTGTAGAAACAGTTTCTTCTGACTCAATGTGCTGCTTTTCACATTGAAACTGACGTTGATTAATAAATGTTAATTAACTTACTGTAGCCTTACGTAACCAGAGCGTAATTCCTTAAGCTGTGAGTTTCTGACCTGAAAGTTGTATTTATAGTTTGTATCTGAATTTAAACTTTCCTTTTGTTCATTATCATGCAACCAGAGGTGAATAAGAAATGTTGTTATGATTATTTGAAATTTGGAGGAGTTTCGTGATAGCTGCCATTCTAACATGGCCAGAAAACATGCTTTTTTCAAAGTGTGTTGGAGTTTTTTGGTTTTGCTGGTAAAAGTGGGACTGCCTTCATTTGACCAAAGACTTTGTCATCTTGGGAAGAGAGCAGCACCCTGAAGCAGATGCCTGATACTTCCTTCTACATGAGTTTCCTCACATTGCCATATCCGGCTGGGAGGAAGAAACAAAGACTTCACCTTGAAATTCTTTTCTCCTTCACTGTCTCAGAAAGTTTATTTTTCATATGAACATTCCTAAACCAAATGAACACACTGGCATTTCCTTACAGAAACCTGTTCAGTTAAAGTGTTTCTGGCAATTTATGTTGCTGTCTCTCGAAGGCTTTGGCAGAGCAAGCTGTGAGTGGGACTTCTCTATTTTAGTCCCAGCATCTGGATTTGGGTTGACTAGCAAGATTCTTCTTCCTCCCTTGAGACCTAAGATGACTTCCCATTTCTCTAGAATTTTTAATTGTTTTTCTCTGTGGTTGTTTTTTTTCTCTTGTGTAGCTCATAAAATCTTCACTTACAGACATGAGGGGTTGGGTTATCTGCTTTCCCCAGGAGTCTGAACTCTTCGTTCCTAGGCTCCTGGTTGCCATTAGGTCAGCAGGGCTGGTACCAGCCTACTTACTGCAGATTGTCTTCACCCAGTGCAGCCAGCTATTTTTCCCTCAAACCATGTGGAGAAGGAGAAATGATCCATAGCCAGGCACAGTCTTTGTTTTTCCCTGCTGTTCTGTTTCTGTTCATGCACAGGCTTTTCAATTTCATGAAGCAGCTTTACATGAAAGCTGAAATGTAATTGCATCCTCCTGAGTAAAATGGACAATTTCTGTGCCAACCGTGTTTTTAAAGGATAAGATTACAGCATTCACTCTGCTGCATGCTTTCTCTGTGAGTGAAACCCTTTGCTGATGTAAAGGGATTAAATATTCTAAGACACCAGCCAGACCAATTCTTTATAATTCCATAAGTGTAGAGAAGATCACCTTCATTATTTTTGTCAGGGGAAGAAATAAAACATAACAGGGAGGCCTCTTTCAATACACCTTGCTTTACTCTAGCAAATACTAGTGGGGATTCATTTCAGCATACATTGTGCTTACTGTTCCTCTCAGCTCTCCATGTTAACTTCCACTACAATTTCCTTGTGGAATTTTTGGGTTTCTGATATACCTTGTAGATCTAAGGCAACAAAATAAATATTGTGCAGTTTGCAGTTTTTGTTTCTTTGTTTTAAACTGAAGCCCTGGAGTGTGACAACATTTGTTGCTGTAGAAAAAAAAAAATAAAGGGTGCAGGGTTGCAAATAAAACAGTTTCAAATATCTTTTTATGCCCTACTTTTATAGTTTCTAGTACTCTTTGTCTTGCTCATAATATCTTTATATGGCTGTAGGAAATGGGAGGTTTTCAGCATTTTGTCTTTCATTGATTGCACTTTGTAAGATTTCCAGACTCTCCTCATGCGTTTTATGTTTGACTATGGACAGTCATAAAATAGTTTTCTTATGTTGTGACAATATGTCTCACTTTCTTGGAGTAATGTATGGACTTCTCTTCTCCCTGCCAGATGATGTTGCAGACTTACCAGAAAGAATAATTGAGAGCAAGATTATGCAATGGAGTTCTTGTTCCCAAAAATGTGCTTCTCCATCTCAAATCTACACAATCCTGCCCTTAACATTGAAATTTATTCTCTCAAAGCCATCTCTGATCTCTCCCAGAGTGGTGCGAACAGCTTAATGAAGAGAGGTTAGGAAAAGTAGTACTCTGGCTGTTTTGAAAAAGGTTGTATTTGCAAAAGTTGGGAGAGGTTCCTGAACTCAGAACAACCTGAGCTCAAGAGACTGGGCTGTCTGGGGTAGTGCAGCTCTACTTTGGACACAGCAAAGATAATTGGAGGTATGGTTAAATTGTAAAACTTGTAGTCTCCTTTCGGGAGCTGCTGACAGGCTAATTCCCATTAAGGTACAGTCCGGCAGATTCAGCAGATGTTCTGTGTCATGGGATGAAGGGGGTGACAAGCTGCTTCTCCTTTGGTTAGTGTCATCCCTTCTCTCTGCTGATTGCTGCTGCTGCAGCAGAGACCCAGTGGTGCCACATCAGTGACTTTGTGAGCACTGTGTGTTCATCCCGGCCACAGAACACAGCAATAACCAGACAAGCCCTAAGGAAGCATTAGAGCCTGTGTCTATAAAATAAGATTATGTTCTGAAAGATGCTGATCATCAGCTCTGGATAAAATCAGTAAGAACAGAGAGCGTGCAGGGCAACACAGAGAAATACAGAGGAAGCACTGTGGGTATAAGAGCATTGGAACTATGAAAGAAACTTTTACAAAATTAAGAACAGTGAGATGTTTTTAATTAATAATAATAAACAGTGAGATGTATTTAACCATGCTACAGCAGACTGGATTATAAACCCATGTGAACACAGGTACTTAGGGGTTTGGGAGAAGAGGAGGTGGGTGGATCATCAAAACAACTTCACATGCTAAGAGAAAGGACTAAAATATCATAATACCATAATATCCTCATGTGGTGTCAGATTAATGAGTGAAACTTTAGAATGGGATTGTCATCTGTGTGTCTGCTTCTGCATGTGGAAATCTAATGGGTTCTGACAGGCTTCTTTTTAGGGAAATTCTGTAATTCCTACTTTTCCTCCACTAACAATCATAGAAATTTTCTTTCTGAAATGTAAGGTGCTACAAATGCCATGATTTTTTCTTTCTCATTACAAAGCACAAAAATATTCTGCATTTTCAGAGAACAGCTGGCTATTACAGTATGTTTTCTTACTGTTAGCCTTACTAAATCGTGAGGGATGTAACCATAATTAACCTAATTTTAGCCAAACTGAAGCTAACTTGCTCTTCAGTCTCTAACTGTAAACAAACACATTCATCAAGCATCTTCATGAGTTCACAGAACCCTAAGATTACCGGCAACTCTTATGTATTGTATAACCATCTGCAGGTGTTAATGCCAGATATCCTTTAACAGAGTCCTCTGCCTAAAAGGAAAATGGTTCAAAGCTGTTGTGGGATGGGTTTTTCCTTCCAAGGCAAGAAGTTCCCTTCTTTCTTCTAGGTCCAAGCCTGTAACTACAACCTCACAAGGTCTGCCTTTCAAGAGATGCTTACAAATTCCAGAGAGGTAGTACCTGAAATCTGAAACCAATGTTTTTCTACCATCTGCACTGCTTATGGTGTCTTAAGACCTCTGTTAGCTGGTGAAAAGAAGAGCACTTTATTGGACACTGCTGACGATTACTTGCTCTTTTAGGAAGCACTGATTTTGTGTGACATTTGTGTGGAGCATTACTTGAGTCTAAAGTTTAGTCTTGTATGGCAGGTGTTTCGGTCAGGCCTTTAGACCTGTCCCATTGTACTTGATTTTTGGGAAGGCAGAGCTTATGCTGTTGGACAAATGCTAACTGAATTAGCTGTGCTAAGCACTTGAGGAGCAATGGCAGCCTTCTGAGGGCTCTTATTTCTAAATCCAGCCTTTTGCTGCCACAAACTGGTATCTGTCTTAAACAGAGTGATAGATTAATTCCCTCTCCTCCCCCCAGTCTTCATTTTTTCTATGTGAGGTTTTAAACAATCACCATCAATTTCAGCTTTCTAGCTCTGCATTCCTAACTCTAAACCAGCCTAACCTCTCCTCTGGACTGTTGCCAGGGGCTCTGTACCTGCTGCAGCAGGAGCAGTAATTCCTCTATGGTTTTATGCATGTGTCTTAATTGTCCATCTTTGACAATCCATGGCTAGCTTCACCTCTAGAGCTCCTCTTTCCCTGACCAGCCACAGCCTGAGCTGTACCCATGAGTCTCATACCAGCTTTAGAAGGAGTGACGTTACATTTCTTCCTGTTACTTCAAGCTCTTATTTTAGCTGTGTGAGCATGTCAAGGTCTATCACTCAGCTGCATATGCTCTCCTCTTCCAAGCTCTATCCTTAACCTAAATTCCATCTTTCAGCCTTGCAGTGGAACTTGCCGTACCCTCCTGCCAGTGGCAGTGTGTTTACACCTCTGTCCGCTGTCCCCGGGTCACCCGGACGGCTCTCAGCCTGCAGCACTCACCTTGCTCCCGCTTCCCTGCTCTCCTCAAAGCTGCACCCAAGTGTAGTTGTAGGGCTGGTCAGTACGTGCCTGAATTGGAGTGACAGCTCATTTAGCCCTGCTTCCTCCGAGTCTCACTTTGGGAGCATCTGCCGAACGGAGAGTAGGGCTCAGTCTTGAAGGGCTCGTAGGGATGAAGTGAGTGCTATGGACAGGACAGCAAGGCACGGTCCATTCTGCAGGTTTTGGGAGAGGCTCAAATGAATGCTGGATTTTTTAAGACCTACAGGGCTAAAATGGGACAGGTACAGGTCATATTCCAGGTATAGCTTCTACTTTACTTATATATTTTTATTATCCTTTTACCTGTGGTCTTGCTTGTCTTTTATGATTCAATTCCCACTTCAGCTTCATGGGTTCCTTGAGCCATCCCTGACTGCAGTCTCAGCCATGACCGTTGGGATGTTATTTGTCTTCCCATGCTAGAATCTTTATTAAGATCTAGTCCTGAAGATTTTTTCCCCCTCATCACTTAATACATCCCTGGCCATGTGACTCGCACTTCCCATTTAAATTATAAATCGTTAACTCATGGTTACACCATAAATGTGTCAGATGGAAGAAAGATGTTTCTCTTACTTAGGTTGAAACTGAGGAATTTGAGTTACATTTTGGAATATTGTCCTCTGTAAGATTTCCAGCTGGAGCAACGAGTCCAGAATAAACATGGTCTGATTTCCCATATAAAGAGAGCTTTTTTCTCATTTATCATTGCTAGAATCGAGCATCATCTTAGGTCATTAGCCCTTGCTTTCCTGATCCCTGTTCACAGTCTAAGCCTTATTCCGAGTAATAAACCTAGCCAAGTGATACCAGCCTGATTCTCTACGTAGCCAGTCAAGTAATTTTTGTCCAAAACAGAGGTCTAATCCAGTAACAATTCTAGGTTTACAGGCCTTCCTATGGTGATCCTTAGTACTGTTTAGTCCACCTGCTCTTCTTCCCAACCTTCAGGCAGTTGCACATGGATTACTGAATTTAGTTCTTTATTCTGTTTTCTGGACTTCCAACCTTCTGCTTGACACATCTAGCCTAGAAATATATAACTGTTAACTTCTATGCTGTGTTTACTTTGGTAGGTAAATCGAGTTTATACCTAAGCAGGACAAATCATAGCTAAAATTTTGATTGGAAAGCCTGTTGAAAAAATACATTTACATAAGGAACTCAATATACATACACACATTTTCACTCTTAGAGATGGCTATTCTTTCACAGAAAGCTGTCCTGTTCACTAATAGCACTAATAGTGTTTGTGTGTAGCCTTTCCCTGTGCAATTACATTGCATTTTCAGAGCGTAAGGAAACAGGCTCAAGCTCTCCACCCACCCCCATCCTTCTCTTTGGGCTAGATTTTTCCAAGGAGAGCCTCTCTTTAGAAGAAGCACAGGGAGTACTTTGTGTGCTGTGCTCTCTTGAAGAATGTGTCAACCTGCTATGATCTCTGCATGGCAGCGGATCTCTTGGAAAGCCTGGCTTCCATCCAAGTGAGCCAGCATGGATGTGTGTGGTAAGGCCTTCCTCACCATGAGCTTATCAAAAAAGCTCTACCCATGATTTCCCAGATAGATTAAATTCAGTCTAAGCACATTTTCACTGATGCACTCAAAAACTTCTCAAGAAGGGATGTTTCTAGGCAGCTGCCCAAGTGTGTTTCTTCAACCATTTGAATGGTAGAATTTTAAAAATATTTAGCCCTTTTGATGATGGAGGATATTTATAAAAGATATTCTCTCTTGCAAAAACTAAGTTTGTTATCCTTTTGCAAAGGACTTACTGTGAATTTAATGCAACATCCAATCTGTAAATAAAATAATTTATGTTGGAAGTTTGGAAGTTGGTATGCTGGAAGATGGTTGATGTTCTCAGAGTAGACTGGGAGCAGAAAACCCAGATTAGAATTAATCTATAGTCACGGTTTGTTAGTGCAACATCAGTAATGGAAAATCAATTTTCAGGTCTTGAATTTTCAGAATCAGTTTTAAGATCCTGAGTTTTCAGACTGAACGAGATCTTATCAGACTTGAATGACCTACTGTTGGTTTCTATTTGTTTTGTTAAGAGATTTCAGGAAATGCTTTGTATCAAGGTTAACTGCATGCATATGGTTATTGTTAGCTTTAAACTCTTTTCTAAAAAGGATGAGGAGAAGAGTAAAAGAAGACTGGCAATACCTGAGATTCCTGGAGTGCTACAGATGTTCTGAGTGCTGAAGCTTTGCCAGCATTCTGCTGCATTGAAAGAACAGCAGGCTGGTGGTTGAAGACAATGATGTTCAGTGATGTTAAGCTAAGTGCTTACACCCAGCAGCTGTGAGTCACTGGAAGACTTTCTGCTGCAGGGATCCTGTGCTCTCCTATGATAAATTAGAGATAAAATAGCCAATTCCATGATAAATATACATTGTGGCAGGTAAAGCAGGTCCTTTACTTCCCTCAAATTAAGATTGACAAGCAGCTGCAGATATAACTCACGTGTTTATTGATAAATCACAAAAGGCACAGATCTGAAGAGCTTTGATTACAGTAAAAAACCAAAGCGCTCAGCCAAATTATACTGCAGCTTTTTGATTTATAGCTCTATGACACAGTTGTGGTTTTGAGTCTGTTACTTTGCTTTTAGTTTGAAGACTTTTGAACACAGTCCGATGCTTTGTTGTTTGCCAGTGGGAGAGAGAAGACCTTTCGTAAAAGCGGCAGTTTTAGTGAGAATTCCATGGCTTAGGTTCATAACAGTCAGACCTTTCTTTAAATTGTAGGCAGCAGTCTTTTTTTTTTTTTTTATTTGGGATGAAAGGAGAAGGTTTGATAACCCTGCTTAACCTTTCTCCATGCTATGTGATTTACTTTAATAAAATACCAGTTTGCCTTGGGCTTTCTGCTGACTGTGCTGTAAGACTTGTACCCCAAAATGTGTTTGTCACTCTCTGTCACATCTCTTCTTATCTACCTTCGTCTATCTGTCTATTTATGTAACCTTCTGTATCATCAAGTGCTTATCAGCACAGGAATTCTAGAAAATGCCCTGTCACAGAGCTGCCAGTGCGAGAGGCCTGTGTTTCTCATCTTGTTTCTGAAATGATGCTGCACACCTGTGTCCCGTTGTACCACGCAGCTGGCAGTGCTGAGGGCCTTGTAATTAGGTGAGGCTGTGCTTCCAAGGAGAAGGAAGAGTGAGCACAGGACTGTGAATGCTCAACACTTGATTTCTGATTCATTTTCCTTTCTATCCGTGTAATGAGAGAGCTTGCAGTACCAGGGAGATGCTCTGTGAATGAGCTACACAAATTTCTCAGAGAACCTCAAAGACAGGGAAGCACAAAAGCGGTAACTTCAGCACTTTTTCTCTAAAACAATTTTCTGTGAGTACTGACTCTATTTGTCCTATGCAAAATGACTGTCCTTTATGCAAATAGTTGGAAAGGAGAGAATTACAACCCAAATGAGGGTGTAAGACATGCTTGACTGGTCAAGAGGTAGAATATGATACAGCAGCATGTATATGGCAGCAAAAGGATGTGAAAATGTAGAATTCTGTAGTAGAAAGAAGCCTGGGTTACAGCTGGTTTCCTGTAAAATTTGTCACAAATAACAGCGAGTAAAAAACCTGAGTGACAATTCTGCTGTTGAGTTGGTGGTGGATGAAAGCCCTACACCTGGCCCCTGCAATGTGGGTTTTCTTCTGTTACTTTCTCTTCTGTGTTGCTTTTTTTCAGCTGCAGGATGAAGGGGAATAGAATAACTAGATCTATTTTCCAGCAAGATACCCTTATCACTGTGTATATTGGAGTTTTGGGTGCTGTTGGGATTTTTGCTTGTTTTATTTTAAACTCTTCTCCTTATTCTGTTTTCTCTTATCACCAGCTGGGCTCAATATCTGATCTCTTAGTCTTCTTTGAAGATTAAGCAAAACAGGTATTGAAAGTGTTTGGGGAGTTTTGCATTTTCAATTTGTCTTATTGGAGAAATCCTGGACTTGTGTTTGTTTAGGTCTAGTTTTTTATGTTTCTTGTTGTTATTTGTGTCTTTCCACAATCCACTTTGCACTGCAACCCCCAATTCTGGCATTACATGCTGATGTTTTTCTCCCATGTTTGTTAGCATTGCGCTTCATCTGATGCACCTGTGAGTTTGACCTGGAGCTGTCTTGTTCCTGTTCAGCTTTTCTCACTTCTTACTTTCTGCAGAATCACTGGCACTGTCTCTCATGATCTCGTTCAAAACAACTTCACACATTTATATTCTCAAATGCTTCATTAGGCAGGTCTAAAATAACAGTCTCTTCCACCTTCTTTTTTTTTTTCTGTCTCCTGAGTCAAAACTTATCCTTGTCGCTTTTCCTGAATTTTTGGTTAGTTTGTGCCCAGGTAGATGTTTAGGATGATAGAATTTGCCATCAACAGTTGTGAATCTCTCAAGGCCCCTTTCCCAGCCCTGCCACACAGGTAGTACAGGGCTCTAAAGCTGACTTCGGAAATGCCACAAAGAACCCATTAATCTACTGCACAATTACAACATAGAACTGGTGTCTAGGGCTTTCATATATTTTAATGATTTTTTTTGTTTTGCTTCCTTTTTAATTGCTGTCAGCTGAGATAGATCAGGACAGGCTGAAATTAGTCATAAGTTACCCCAGGCATGCTCTTTGCTCACAGCAGCACCCCAGAATCCTGCAGCTCACCATCTCCATGTCAGCTTTTCAGCATTCTGCCTGCAGTGAGCACACGGAGGAACAAAATCCAGAAAATGAGGGTGAGCGACACAAGGAAGTCAAAATGTGTGCAGGTACCTGGGAATGAATGGTGAACTTTAACTGGAGAAACCTGAAGCAGTTTCTCCAAGAAAAAGCTGGTTCAGTGTTTCCCTAGCATGCTGTGAACATGTGAGTGATGTTCAATAGGGATGTGGCAAAAGACAGCGAATCTCTTTAGCTGTGCACTTTGCCAAAACAAATCTGCTTTTTGTAGATTAGGAAGGCATTGAAAATGTGATTAGACATGCTGTGGGCTCCAGTAGGTTTCCTGAGCCTGGCTGAGGAAGAAAGCAGAATCCTCCTGGGATTCTGGAATACTAACATAGAGATTTGCTGATACAACATAAATGTTGGCTTCAAAGAGTTGCTGATGGGCTGTGAAAAGATGGATTTTGGATCTCAGGAAAATTTGCCCCATGAGTGCTGAAGTTAGATTATTGCCCCTATTGTTAGTTATGATATACTGTCTGTGCTTCCATATTGGAGCCTTTCCTGCCTGTTATTTTCCCTTGAAGTAAAGATTGGCACTATCTATTACAGAGAATGCTCTGTTAAAAGGAAGCTGGGGAAGCAACACCAATGGCGAAGCTGTGTTGGCAAACTACCCAAGTTGTTAAACCTCAGGTTTGAGCAATAGATTGTCTCTGCATTGAGTCACTTTCTCATGGCTTTCATGGCTTTACTTGCTGTGATATGACTTTGATACACTTGTTAGGAGAAGTATATGGAGGTCACTTGTCTCCTTGGAAACCAGAAGATAAAATTACTCTAGTTGTATCTGTATTTTGATATAAATAAGCTTTTTCTTCTCCGAAGGATAGCTACCTAGACACTGAAGCATTAACCATTTTGTAATGATTTTCTGTCTTTTGCAAGGTTGAAGGGGTCTTACAGTGGAAGAACAATAATAGCACTCCTAATTGACCATCTGAGATCTACGATTTGCTTCAAGCATCTTGCATTCTAATTAGAAATCAAAGCATTGCAAGGTGTTCCCTTCACCTCTTACTCCTGACCATTTGTGGAGTTTCTCTGTCTTTTGTCCACTCTTCTCTTCAGTGCAAGGTTATTTCTATGCAAATGCGTTAAATAAAAGCTTTGTGGAATATGTTCTTTCTATAAAACTTAGGCTTCTATTGGTAAAGAGCTCGTTTTTTAATCCATGTCACTGAAGCAGCTGTTATTATGGAGATACTAATGCTGCACTTCAAGGAGAAGGAACATGGGAAGGTGCTAAGAGTCCACTAACTGCAGGTCAGAAACAGTTTTAGCAGATAAAATAGAAGAAGTATATTTGCTTTAAAAGATTGATATAGTGTGAGAAGTTATTTTTTACGTAATGGAGTTGTGGTAAAAAACAGCGACTGGACAGACGTGGTCTTAGGAGATTTAGTCTCTAAGCGTCTTTATTTACTAGACTATTTCTTGTACATTGCAGTGTTTAATGCAGGGAAAGATGATGACCTGCAGGGAGCCTAATTGGATTTGATGTGTATCACAGCTGTTGACCTTGTGACTTGGTTTCAGGCATTAGAAAGATGAGAGTGTAATAGGAACTTTCTTCAGTATAATATGTATGTGTACATACAGTGTAATATGCGTACTCTAAAGCATGAATTTGCTCCTGCCATGCCAAAAATTCTTTTTTTCATCTTGTGATGCATCTTTGATTCCTCTCCAGATGCCACTTATGGGGTGTCACAGAGGTTACAGCAAAAGCCTGAGCTTCTTAACTCCTAATTTCCTCTGTACCCTACTTTCCTCATAGAGGGGAAACCGCAAGGTTTGCTTCTGTACTCGGCTATTGGGAGAACTAGAAAAAATCCATTTTCAGGACTGAGCAGAGCAGTGTATTGGGTATGGATTTTGACTTGAGGAAATTCCAGGTGACCAGAAGTCTAGTATCAAATGAATCTGCTCAGAGGACTCACCTGCTAAGACAGTCTGAAAATCCTCCTGTTGAACAAACTCTCACAGAACCTGTGCATCTCTGTTGGAAAGGATATATTTTCTTTTTATCTTCAAATGAATTGCTGAATGTTTTCTCTAGCAACAGCCAGTCTAATTGCCAGGAGTGTGTTGCACCCTTCTAGAACTGCAGCTATGTTTCTGCTATCCCATGTGCCTCTTGAGCTGACTATTTCACACATTGCACTTTATTGTGGGCTTAGGCTGTCCAGCTGGCAGGTTATTTCTCTAGTCCTAAAAACAGTTCTGTAATTAGTGTAACATACAGTCCACATTGTCTCTTGTGGAAAATGGAGTCTCCAAGGCTACTCTATTCTGTTAAATTTCTGAGCTACTAAAAATTAGGAAGAATTGCCTTGCTGGGAAAATCTGTGTTTCCTTTCCTCTCTTGTTGTATGCCCTTGTTTTTACTGGGCTCTTGGAGGCTGTTGGTGATGACAGAGTTAGAGACACACTGCTCCCAGATGCATTCTGATTCTCTTTTCCCAATTTTTCCTGGTCAGCAGGCTTTCTCCTGTCCCCATGCCAACCAACAGCAGTTCATCATCAAAGATCTTGTGACTATGTCCACTGAAATTTGGAATTTCAGACTTTGCACTATTGGGTTCTGCTTGGAGCAGGTCACTGTAGAGCTAGAAATGATTTGATGGAAAACAGTTGGTGGATCTGAAAGTGAATTTGGGCAAGTTGCGTGGCCCATGTTAGGTGGCAAGGAATTGTTTTGGAATTGGAATAGTTTACATAAATGTTCTTTCTCTGACTTTCCAACTCAGGACCTGATTTTTGGTAACTTTCATGTGTCCTGATAAACAATGTCTGGAACTCAACTTTCAGCGCTACACTGATGCTCCTGAAGGGAAGCTTTTTGTAATCTGAAACAAAAATATGAAATAACTACTTTGTGTCTTTTTGTGCAATGCAAAGCTTGTTAAGGGATTTCTGTGTGTTCAGATAAACTTATCCATGGAGAAATGGACATGAGTTTCTATTAGCATTTAATGTTCTGCAGTATTTTTCTGTGGTTAACCATTAGTGAGTTTCAAAGTGATAGGAATGAGCACGATGACTAAATTGTGCACAGGGGTGGTCTTTTATCATTTATGTTGGAAAATTACTACTGCTTCTTCTGCCTGACTGATAATATAAGAAGGGATAACAAATTGTGTAGCACTAGATGTAGAAAGATACGCCTGTCTACAGCATCCCCTAATTTTTATTATCGCAGAGTATTCAGATTTGGAAGGGACCCACAAGTATCTCCAAAGAGCAACTCCTGGCCCTGCACAGGACATCCCAAGAGTCACACCATGTGCCTGAGAGCATTGTCCAAATGCTTCTTGAGCTCTGTCAGGCTGGTGCTGTGACCACTTCCCTGGGGAGCCTCTTCCAGTGCCCAACCACCCTCTGGGTGAAAACCCTCTTCCTGATATCCACCTAAACCTCCCCTGACACAACCTTATATCTTTCCCTCAGGTCCTGTCACTGTCACCAGAGAGAAGAGATCAGTGCCTGCCCCTCCTCTTCCCCTCACGAGGAAGTTGTAACTGTGATGAGGTCTCCCCCCAGTCTCCTCTTCTCCAGGATGAAAAGACCCAGGGCTCTCAGCTGCTCCTCACATGGCTTCTCCTCTGGAACCTTCACCATCCTTGAGGCCCTCCTCTGGATGTTCTCCAGTACCTTAATGTCTTTTTTACATTGTGGCACCCAAAACTGCCCCAGCACTCGAGGTGAGGCTGCCCCAGCTCAGAGCAGAGTGGGACAATCCCCTCTCTTGCCTGGCTGGCGATGCTGGGCCTGATGCCCTCAGGACAGGGTTGTCCCTCCTGGCTGTCAGGGCACTGCCGACTCACATCCAACTTGCCATGGACCAGGACCCTCAGGTCCCTTTCCCTGGCACTGTTTTCCAGCCTCTCATTCCCCAGTCTGTCCCTACATCCAGGGTTGCCCCATCCCAGGTGCAGAATCCAGCACCTTCCCTTGTTGAGTTTCTCATGGCTGGTGATTGCCCAGCCCTCTAATTTATCAAGGTCTCTCTGCAGGGCTTCTCTGCCTTCAAGGGAGTCAAGAGCTCCTCCCAATTTTTTATCAGCTCCAAATTTAGTATCTCTTGATACTAAGTCATTCAGGATGTGTCCAAGTCATTCAGGATGTTGCAGAGCACAGGGCCAAGGATGGAGCTCTGGGGAACCCCATTAGGGGCAGGCAATATGGTGTTTTTAGAATGTTAGATCATATTTTGGTGCACAACTCTGAGGAGATGTTGGAGAGATATTTTCAAAAGTAAAAAATCTGAATGCAGCCAATTGCACAGCTTATGGAAAATGCCATGGAAGCTTGAAATGAAAAAGCAATAATAAGCAAGACTGGATGTAAATTATATGTGGTCCAAATAAAGTTGAAATTGCCATAAATGAAGTCTTATGTGCAGAATTTATGAGGCCCAAGGTAGAGTCTTATCTTTTTAGGCCTCTCAGGAAAGGAAGATCAGAAGCCCAAAGTTTTTCACTAAATACTTGCCAAAAAAAAAAAGAAAAAAAATCTCTACAAACTATTATAAAGGCACCTAGATACCTGCATTAGTTGGGTTTTTCTCTATGGAAACTGGAAAAAACTGTTGTAGGAAGTGGAGATTAGAGAATTTTTTCTTTAAAAAGCACACAGCATTGACTTATTGTTGCCCTTTTTGAACTAGACATATAACTCCACGTAATTTAATTTAGCTTCCACGGAAATCAATTGTGAATTGTCTCACTCTTTCCCAGTCAGTACTAAAGCATTTTAATGGTTTGGGATTGATCTAATGAGCCCTGGAATAACTTGTATCAAAGTGGTTTGGTAAAGACTAATTTAATTTTTCTGACTAATACTGTCAGGATTTTAACCCATTGGGAATAATCCTGAAAGCTGAATGGGTGCACTAAGTGGAGCTGAGATGGGCTAATAAAGTCTTTACTGGCTGTAGGTGGTGTGATGTTTCTTCATTTCCAGATAAAACTCTAGCTTTATGCATCTAAGTTTTTTAGCAGCTTTCAGTTTGTGTCCACGGTACTGTTGTGAGTATTCAACAGCATAAAGAAAGCAGCATTAATAATAGAATTAAAAATGTTACATATTAGAAGAGTATTGAAATGATAGTTTGGATTTCAGCTGAAGATAAAGTTTTTGTAATGCAGCTCTGCTTTCATTTTGAAGTCAGCACTTTATGCCTTGTGATAGATCTTTGCTTTGTGGAGGATCTCTACAGCTAGATGTACTTTAATGAATCTGTTTTTCTTTGCTATGCACAGTTATATTAGTAGCTAACTGCAGCTTGGCTTGAAATATTTTTAGCCCACCCAGAGGGAACTGGGAAAAGAAGGTGGAAAATAAAAGCAAACATTTTGTTCTAATACTAATGCATAGCTTTCTTTGGAGTTTATAAAAGCCCTGGAACTTTTAAACTATTTCCTGCATAATGCCGTGAATTATTTACATGAGTCAAGTTTACATGAAGCTACTTATCAGCAAGGTGGAATTTTCAATATAAAACTTTTCTTGTTGTTTAATTGGGATGCTTTGGGTGTTTTATTGGATTAGCCTAACACTTAGGTTTTGAGAGATTTTGCATATCTCTAAAAAGCTTTTCCAGGAGACTGTAAGTAAGCTCGCTTTCCAAAATGCTCGAGGTGAATACAGTTGAAATTAATTAGAATGTAAAATTTGATACAGAACTTCCCACGTTTCCTGTATAATAGATATAAGTGTGTAGGAAAGGCAGATTGGGAAGCCCTTGTTCCATGGAAAGGTTTTTACTCTGTTTAAACTTGGTGACTTTGATAAACTATTCATAGATTAAAGGTCTCCTGAGCATCTGTGCATTTTTCATCTGGCCCTTAGGGATATGTATGAAGTTTTAATAGTGTCTGAAAGAAATATATTTCTATTATTTCAGTCATCCCCTGTTACTCAGTTTGCATCACTTGATGCTCTACAATCTGTTAAATTCTAAACAGACCAGTTAGTTCTGAAACTTCTACTTTTGAAACAATGTCTTTATATAAATAGTATATTGTTAGATCACTGGGGAAATCAGGACTCTACTGGGGTGTTTTTCCAAAGAAAACAACTGATTTCATAATTATTCTGGTTTATTTGTTGTTGCTACTGTACTGCCAGGAGAAGATAATTTACTAATTGTTGCATATCTTATTGACCTATTGATTCTGTAAGTTTTACAGAAACTTAGAAAATATTCCATCTCTTAGAAATATTAGATTGATCTTTTTGGTTTAAAAAGAGAAGTGAGAATCTTGGCTGCATTAGGATATTGGGGCTGTTTGCTAGAATCCATTTTTGGGTAATAAAAGTGCTAGATTAAGTTGCTAAGTGAGAAGCAATGGAAGTGCTGATTCTACTTGTATAAGTATTTTTGCAGGGTAAAGATACAACAGATGTGTTCAAGAGGATGTTGGGAAACAGCCAGTGCATTAACATAGCATCCAGCTTCTTCTGCCTTGCCATGTGAAAATAAATGTGGCAACAAGTGCAGTTATTTTTGCTATTTAACACCAGTCTCCTGGAGTAAGTTTGCTTGTGACTTTCTATAATTTATCATGACTAGTCAGGAATCATTAGATGAGAAATGTTTTTTTGGATAATGTTATTTGGATCTTACTTAGACCAAATCTGAGCAATGCATTCCTGGAACGTGATAGAAGACCTTCACTAGTGCTCTTATATGCACATAAACCACCATTAGGGAAAGGCAAATATGAAAAATAATCAAATATTAGAGCATTTGCTAAAGAGTCAGGAGAAATATCTAAAATATTAGGACAATTTCCTGGTTTTTTTAATGCATAAAAAAGGACCTTCATTACTTTAAGATATGCTGTGTATCAAGATCAAACCTCCCTGTGCAGACAGTTGTGTGCAGTGTGCAGTAAATAGGTGGTAAAAGTTGAAAGTCACCAGATATAAGTGCTGCTCTCCATTACAATGAAATTAGTCTCTTTTTTTCTTTTATTTTTTCCCTTTCTTTAAGGCAATTTCTGAATCAAACAGAAGCGGCTGCTCCCAGACATTCAGAAAGCAGGAATTAAGAAATAGCATATGATAGCTATGTTGACTTCAAAGTACACAAAGTCCTTGGAAAAATTTTGTCTTGCATTGCTCCCTCTTGAGCTGTTGGCACCAGCTGTGTGGGATGCAAGCTGAAAAACTCTACTGGGAGACAGCTACTCAATGCTGACTGAAATGCTTTGTTTCTTTATATTGCTCTTGATTCTATAATTTTTATTCTGTACTGCCACATATTGAATCATGGAATGAGAAGCATTGCAAGGGCACTTAAAAGGTTCTAAGTGTGACAGGGTTTTTTTAATACATCAGTGCTCTGTGCTGGACCCTTCTGGCATGTATTTTAGAAATTCGCATAATCTGAGTGCATGTGGGAAAAAAATACTATTAAAATTGAAAAAGAGCATAACTTTTGGGCCCTAGCTACAAACTTTCTATGTCTGGAGTTAATATCTAGAGTTTTTTGTCTTCTGCACAAAGCTGTGCTGAAGTAGTTCCATATAGATGCACAGTGTAAATGTGGAACCTAACCAGGCTTGTCAGAATTCCAAGAGTGTCTGGACTGCTTTCAGTCTTACGGTTCAGTTTTGTGCAGTCCTGAGAGCAGCAGGGAGTTGGGCTTGATGATCCTTATAGGACCCTTCTAATTTGAGATGTTCTATGTTAATTTGTAATACATTTTTGTTTGGCAATGCTGCTTTTCCTGGGGCTTTGATACGGAATTCCTGGGCAACATTGTTGCAACAAAAATTTGGAGCTCTTGAGGATGTTTTGTTTTGGTTTTCCTCTAAAATACTTAATTAAGCTGTGAGATTTACTTTTGCAGGATGCAGTAGGAAACAAAACTAAAAGTTCAGAAAGTAAATTTGATAGCCTTATGGAGAAAAAAACCCCAGAGCCACTGTGTCTAGTAGCCTGATCATCTGAGGTTTGAGAGGCTTCCAAACAGCAGATTTCCAGAAGTAAGTTATCCTAGACAAGAAAACCCACCTTTGTTTTTGTAATTATCTTTTCCCCTCAGAGATGCTGTTGGTCTCTGTTGGAGAGCATCTGATGAATATATGTATTATAACTCTGTGCTGAGGAATTTGCCTGTCCTTAGCTGGACTGCCTGGCTAGGTCTAAATATCCTTTTTTCATACCTTAATCTTTTTGACACTTAGCACTACTGGATTTGGATGTGGAAGGTATAAACAGAAAAGGATTGTGGGGGCAAGGAAAGGGTGGTCATTGGCATCCTTCGTGCCACGCCTCCCAAGGCTGTCCTCTCCAGATGAAGCCATGGATCTGGCGGGCTCCAGGCATTCTGCCTCCTGCCATCTGCCAAAACTGGTAGAGTTAGAACAGTTTGTCCATTGCTGTGTCTTATTTTGAAACATACTGACGTGTTTACGGGATAATTTGCATCAAGTGACATCCATGTGCAAAACCTGGTAACTTGGAGCCAGATGCTTTTCCAAACTATTTACATATCTGCTGAATAATTTTGGCGAGGGAAATTCTATACAACCCACTTGTAAACTCGTGACAGTATTTCTCACTGCAAATTTGAACTACCTGGCTTAGAAAGAACTAAAATTTTGTGTTGTTCCTCCTTGAGAGGATGATCCATAACTCTTCACAACAGCGAACAAGAGGTGCTGTTGCTTTTTTGCCACCATTTTAAGACTGTTCCTTGCAAATGTGCACAGCGTCTCTGTCTTGTCGGTGGTGAATTCATGATTCCACATCCCTGCCTTCAAAAATGCAGTGGTACTAATGTTAATAATTCATCTTGTGAAGGAACACTGAAATAGCTATGGAAACGCTTTTTGCAATGTACTGCCTTTGTAATTTTATTATCACTCTAAATACCTACATTATTTCTGAGTAAATATAATTAGAAGTATGTGATGGAGTCTTGTTAGGAAAAAAAACTGCTGGTTTTTTCCTCTACTTTACATTGTCAGCTTCTCTCTCTCCTCTTACCCTGCACTCCTGAAACTACTTTCTCATGCATGTGTAAGAAAGATTTGGCAAATCTTTGCCTTTGAGGCTGGCTTGCACATGAATCTTCAATGTATTTCTTTAGAGTCCAAAGATGACCTGCTGGACCATCAAAAGCCATCAAAATGTGCCTGCAGGTGAGCAATGCTTTATAATCAGACTAGAAATAATTTAGTAATTCATATTTTCTGCATCTTTACTTCGCTTGTGTGCAGCCCATGTTTGGTACTGGAAATGGTGAAAACACTGGCCCCATGTGTCCCTAAAATATCAGTTTGTGGTGGCAGGGGGGAATGTTTTAATGGTCAGCAAATACTAAATGGTGTTAACCACATTCTGCACTGCTTCTCTCTTAAGGTAGTAGAACTTCCTCTGAGGTGTGTGTGAATTAGGTTGGATAAGTATTGCAAAAACTAGCATTGTACTTCAAACCCCTTTGATTCAGTGTAAGAACATAAAATCTGTTACCTATATTAACACAGGCAGGGATTTCAACAGGCGAGGTGAGAAAATACTGCACAGAGCACCTTGTTCCAGTCCATGCATCTCAAGGATTATAAAGGCATCTGTTAAATGCTGGGTGGAGATATGAATGCTTTGGAAATGCTCTTTTCTTTGTTTTCCAGACACCATCATCCTAAATTTCCTGGAGACATTGTCTGTTTGTCCTGATAGCATAATTTCAAAGAATGATTGACTGATTCTGTTATTAAAGACTATGTCCAAGAGGAAAAAGCTGCTCAGTCTTTTGTCTGTTGGATTTTTTCATTGCCTTCTATGTGTTTTTGTTAATGTAACTGCTCATATTAATTAAAAACTGTAGATTTATTTCAAATAATGCATTTTTGAAGGTTTAGCAACAATGTATGTTTGTAATGTAGTACAAATGTAGGATCCTAATATATGTTCTAATTTCTTCCTGCTGTTCAGCTGTGACCTGGGCTGTGTTAATAAGAGTGAAGATGGCACCCTTCCCACCCTTCCCCTCTGTTCAGGGCTTGCAAGGCATAGAATACAGTATCCAGTTTGGGGCTGAGGAGTGGGATCGAGCCAGGCCCACAGGGGAGTGTGGAGGGCAGTCCCTGTGCCAAGGCTGAGGGAGTTTGGGGTTCTTCAGCCCAGAGAAGAGAAGGCTCTGGGGATACCTTATTGTGGCCTTTCAGTACCTAAAGGGAGGCTGAGAGGTGGGCACAGATATTTCAGTATTGCACGTTGTGATGGGACAAGGGGTGATGGTTTCAAACTGAAAGAGGTCAGTTCAGACTAGATATAAAAAAGAAATTTTGCACAATGAGGGTGGTGAAACACAGGAACGAGGACATGCCCTGTCCCTGGAAATATTCGAGGCCAGGTTGGATGGGGCTTTGAGCAGCCTGCTCTAGTTGAAGACATCCCTGCTCTTTGAAGGGATGTTGGACTCACCAACCCAAACCACTCCATGAAGTGATGGGTTTGTGACTCTGTCCTTCTACAAACTGGTCTGAAATGTTTTAGCTCTAAAACTTAAACACAACCCAAAACCGTGCTACCAGGGGTAGCTGGGGTTTGACGCCTTTCTTTCTTGGATGGCATGGAGCAGGATAGCTGACAGCACTTTCCAGCTGAATATTACCCTGAACCTGGGGCATCTTGGAGTTCTTCAAGGCATAGGAGAACTGTCAGAATCATGCTAAGTGTGTGCACTTTATTCTGTTAAACTCAATGCCTTGGGGACTTTAATCAGCTGAGTTGGGTCAGACAAGGCCTCGTGGCTGGTCCAAAGCATTTGGAAGAAATGACAAACCCATCGCAAATCTTTCTTGTGGTTTTGGTTATTTTTTTGTTTGTTTGTTTTTACCATTCTCTTCCATTTACCCAATTAATTGGGGTCACTGCTTTGAAAGCAGATTTGTTTTATTAGAATGAATTAATAATACACTTGCTTGTAGCTGTGTTTAAAAGAATCTGATTTATAGTAATGGAAGTATCGCTTGATTCTAAACCTGGATAGCTTCAAAACAGATGTGGGTGACTGATTCCATTGCAGCAATATAATGTCAAAATATATGAGTGGAAGAAAGGACAAATAATGTAAAGTGTTGAGTGCATCTTGTAAAACTCTTGGTGAAACTCTGATGCCTTTTTCAGTGCATGCTTGATTTAGCTTAATGTTCTGTGCTCTGAAAGGCAAAGATGTTCAAGATGACTGACTTACTAAATAGCACGTCCTGTTATGCTGGCTCTGCCAGGGAAGAGTGAAACATGGCAAAAACATTCTCCAGCAGCCTTGCAAAAGAAGTTTGGTGAATTAAATGTACAGTCAACTTCTGAAATCTCCCAGAAAGGCCATCCACAACATAAATTACCTTACTAGATTGCTAACAGCTACTTCTGAACGATAGGCTTTGGGATTTTGAAGAGGGTCCATCAATCAAAGTTTCGTGAAGCAAAATAAGTTTGTAAAGAAGAGTTTTGGAATATTCCAATTCTTTCAAATCTTCCTTAAAGTGCTTGGTAGCTGCTTTGAAAATTCTGTGGCTGGCAAAGGAGCCGTGGCCATTAAACTCCAAACAAAGCTGTGTTATTCCAATTCCTGTCTCTATAAATAGCAAACTCACACCGCAGCTGAAAGGGTTAGTACTTCAATGATTCACAAAATGTTAGTAAGTGCACCTTGAGTTGTACTGTTTCAAGAATGCTGTATATACTGTTAATTATGCAGATGGAGTAGTAATGGTTTATAAGGGAATATATGTCTGCTGATTAGTTACTAAAATAAACCTCAACAGTTTGGGGGGAAATACTGTCTAGTAATGAGCCATAATTTTTAGAACATGAATATTCATTTCTTACTGTTGTGGTTGTGGGTTTTAGCTCCAGACTTTGTCTGATAAATGTATGATATATGTAGAGGCTCAAAGGAAATTCAAGAGCCTGTGGAAAACTACTCAGTTAATGAGAGGTAAATGAGAACATTGTTTTGGAAAATAGGCTATGGTTGGTGGAGAGAGAACTGTCCTGGGAGAGGCTGGAAATAAGTTTGTTTTAAAATTTTCTGTGCATACTGTCTGCTTAAGCACAAAAAAATTTTCCTTTGCTTAATTTTGAAAAACATTTCTTTAGCTTCCCCAGCTCCTGCTCTTAATAGGCAGCAGTGTACATTATCAGAGATGGGATTGTTAACATTAATATCCTGTGGCAGTGTGTGGATTTAAAAGATGGAGTACATTGTTAACTGCTTAGATGTTTCTCTCAAAGGACAGATTTTGCTTCAAGTTATTGTTCCACTTGTAAGGAAGTTAGGTGAAAGTTAAGAACTAGCAAGGAGAGTAAATTTTCTACCTACACTCCAGCAGCTTTCATGCTTTTTTCATTATTTATACCCCATGAATATTCCAATGGAAGTAAGGCCTGCTTATGAGCATCCGGGTGGGAAAGGGAGATGTTAGAGAAAACATTATTTTATACTGTCTCATGATTATAACTATTCAAAGGACAATGTTTCCACCTAGAATAGATCTCAATAAAAATTTAAAACTAAGCCAAATAATAAGTAAAAATTAACACAGAGATAATAATCAGATGGCAAATAAATCCTGACAGCTTCTTTTTTTTTGGTAAAAGAAGAGCATAAAGGAGTTTGAAAATGTGATCAGGGTGTCTGGTCTAACATTTTTCAGCAGTATCGTTGACACAGTTTCCATCAGGAGTGTTTGTTTACTGTGGAAATACTGTACAAAAATAAATCCTCCAAAAGAACAGATATTTTTGCTGGGTGTGCAGCGAGTGCAGTGTAGCTGTGTTGGTGTTTAACTCGGGACAGGCACAGTTTATCTCATCAGCCCCTGCTCTCTTTCTGGGTCAGAGCCCCTGCGCTGATGCGCGGCCGTGCGGTGCCTGTGGCGTGGGGCACTCGCTCATCCGGGGAGGATGAGCTGTTGGAAATGTCATCCCCCGAGGTGGCTGAGCAAAAGGGAAGCCCGGGGGAAGCTGAGCCCTTGCTGCTGCGAGGTACAATTGGGGCATTTCAAATCAGGGTAATCAAGACTACTAGAAGTGCCGAATGATCCAGTCTGTGTGAGCAAAATGTCAGTTGTTTTCCATATCCCATTTTTGGGATATGGTTGGAAGGGCTAGAGCTGCTGTGACTAATGCCCCCAGTTTTGGTTTTGAAAATCTTATGCCTTTAAACCCATGTTTGAGACTTGTACAGATCATTGTTTCCAGTCCTGCAAGAGATATGGTTGGACTGAAAATACTGCTCCAGGGTCCTGATTTACAAACCCTTGTTTGCTTTAAAGTAAGGGATTTGATCAGAAAAAGCCCAAAGGTCCCTTTCAACCTTAAAATTATTCTCTGATTTTTGCTTTTGGTTGGATATGTTAACTGGAAGAAATGTTGGCTGTAATAGTCTGTAGCATTTCAGGGACTTCTTATATGCTTTCTGAGAGGCATTTAACATCTATCAGCAAGCACAAATTACTTACCAGGGCCTTTTATCCACTAATGCAAAACATTTCTTTGAGAATTCTAAAGCCCGTTCAAAATAAACTCAGTCCAGTTCTGCCACGGATCATCATCTCAGATCATTAGCTTGCTTGATTATGGGCTTCACACAGAACTCTGCAGCTCTCTCTAATGCTTTTGCACTACCTGTGAGCATCCAGAAGTTACTCATGAATGATCGTCCATCTAGCAGCCAGGCAGATTTGGAAAACGCTTTCTGAAAATGATCCTGTCCTTTGTTTAGGGATAGAGAGAGGCATATGGCTTTTTGCATTATTCTGCACTGCACTATTTTAATTTCTCTGTCAGATGAGTCCGGGAGGGCTGTCATGAGCAGCTGTACTGTGCAAGATAAGCCCCTTATTAAGCTGCTCTGTGATGCAGAGGCACTGCTTGGTGAGAGTCGCTGGTACGGAACGTGCTGGGCAGCAGAGCCTCTGCTTCGCCCACTGCCTCACCCTAATGGCTCTGGGAATGAGGCTGCTGTGACCAGCCCCTGGGGAATCCTCCAGGAGGAATGTCTGGTCATGATTGCCAGAGCTGGGGCTGCTACATGGTGCTGCAGTGGAGCAAAGTAATCACTAATGTTTGCACAGTGCTGCCAGTAATGTTCCGTGGTGTGAGAAGGAGAAATAACCAGCAGAGAGGAGAACAGGTAATCCTCTGCTAAGCTGTCGTTTGGCTGTTGCAAAGCATGCTGAAATGTTAATATCTTTAAGAGACACTGTGAAAACAGATAATGCTATAAAATACTTTCGATGAAGTGAAAGAAATACCGTACATTTGAAATCTCTTGGCACCCCTAAGGGTAGCAAGCACTCCTTTCTGCATTTGTGATCATACAAAGACCACACTTTTATGTTTTAGGGGGTTGTTAAGTTATGCTTCTCTCTTTGGGCGGCTGATCTACAAAAGCAGGAAAAAAATATTCCAAGCTGCATCACAGTTTTATACTGGATAAGTAGTTTAGTGCTGTAGGCAAGAAAGAATACAGGTAAAATAACTAAGGTTTTAGTGGTTAGTTCTTTCATGCCACTTCTGCCAAGAAAAACCATTCAGGTATAAACTTCGGGAAGCAACTCCTATCTCGGAGAAAGAGAGGTCTAATTGGTACCTGACTTTCTTCCAAAAAGAAGAAAGAAATTAGCCCTGGTGAAATGCTGATTGCATAGATTCTCCCTGAATGGCAGGTGGGGTGTGCAACTTTTCATAAAGGTTATTCAGATGCATGATGAAAATAGAATGTAGGTGCAGTGGTTCTAGAAAAAGAGAGAAAGCATTTGTGAATTAAGTTTATTGTTATGTAATGGCTTCTTGCTGGTTGTGAAATCCCTGTGCATTACATTATAAAAACCAGCTGAATGTGCCTCTTCCTCAGCAGAGCTGTTGCTGGTGGTTTAGAGGCAAAAAGGACCATGAGTGTGCTTCCCATCCCTCCACTTCATGGAGCTGGATCTGTGGGAGCCCTGGGCTTGTGCCACAGCTCATATTTCTCTGTGTTATGACTACTTGTCCTGTTCTTAGATAAATGGCAGTGGCTCCTCCTCCTCTGTCTCAGCCAGGTCCGTCCCTGGGTGCACTGCCTGCCTTAAATCCCAGATACAGTGGATTTCTGTATCCCTACTCTTAATTCTTCCAGTTTCATACTTGCTCTAGAAGAAAGATGGTGGCTGTTTGATTTTTCTTTTTGTGTGTGTAATTTTTAAATGCTGCAGCTGAAATGACTTCTGTTATAAGCAATCAATTATACTCACCACAATGTTATCTTTGGAGATATTCCTCCAGGAGGGAGGTCTGCCAAGAGCTGTGTTGCTTGCACAGCTGGGACACCTACTCTCAGTTCTGGAGTCACCTGGTAGGGAACACCTGGCAGTGGAACAATTCACACCTGAAGGAATTCCTAACCAGAAACTGCTTCTCGAATTGTGTGCATGAGCATTAGGTGGTATTGTAGAAGACAATGCAATGATTTAACTTTGAGGCTGTATTTACTCCCTCTCTCTTTCATCTTGTGTTGTTGACCTTACAGCAGCGTGGGTAACTTCTTCCTCTAGTCACTTGGTTGTTGTCTACAGTAGCTTCAGCCTTTGCAGCAGCTACAGATTCTATTCCTGCAGCTCAAAGAGAATCTTTATTACATTTTCAGGAGATAGCGCAGTGATTAGGAAGCTTTACAGGGAGCTTTTGCAGTCCTTTCAGCTCTGTTGTATCTGATCACTGGGTCAGGACCGTGCCATGTGTGTTTGGAGGATGCAATAATGTAGGCAGTAAATAGAATATTTTGAGGGAATTGAAAAATCCAGCGGGCAGCAGTAACAATGAACCCCAACTGAAGGTTAAAAGCCTCTTCAAAACATGATACTTTAAAGAGTTTGAATGCAAAGAGAAAAAAATAATCTGATTTTCCTCTTATTAAACATGAAACTTCAAGGAAGCTTTTTATATTAATAACCACTTCCTTGGTGTAGCTGCAGAACAGGTGGTAATGCAGATGTCCATGTCAGAAATGATGTTTAGTTGCAAGCGTGCCCAGATTGTTTGCACAGTGGGGAAATTGTGTCATAATAGTACCAGATAATTTGTCTTAATCCTAATAAACTTATAGATGCAACTTAAAGGACTCTAATTGCTCACCTGGAAGTAATTGTTGCAGAAAAATAGCTACAGTATGTAGAATGAGTTTATCTCCCCATTATTCTTCTCAAAGACTTCATTGTCTAACCCAACTGACTTTGCTAGTCAGTTAATCAACCCAAAAATCAATGCATGATCTTAATCAATATTAGCAAACAGATGTAATTTGTTGGTTAGTGTACAAGACTTGACCCCTTGGCAGTACTGTGGATAATTATTCATGAATCTAAAATTGTCTTATAACGTGAATTGTTTTCATCTATTTGAAAGAACATTCAGTCAAAGCTTTTCTCTCAATTCACAGGATATTTAAAAGTGCACTGCAGCCTGAGAAACAAAACCAGAACCATGGTGTAGATCCTGGGGACAGAAATTACTGCAAAAAATCCTGAAATAAGGTTTTTTTCTAGGTAAGGTGTTGATCCCATATCCTAAAATACTTCTCATTATGTTAGATTAGCGTTACATGTTTTCCTTTTCTGAAACACTTGATGCTAAAATATTATTTAAAGTAAATATTTAGCATATTTTATTTATTAATATATTATTAAATCCATGCATTTTCTCATTTAATATTTTTATGACCAGCAGTGTAATGTCAGTAGTATTTAACAGTGACAACTTTATGATGTTAACATAATATGCTGTGAATGGTTTGCCTTATTCCATTGTGGTATAGCCTGAAAGGCCTGGGTCAGTCTTTGAAGGATGAAGAAATTAAGGACGATGTTTATAGAATAAAGGAAGTATTAGAAACTGTTTGTCTTCATAAATGGTTTAGAGAAAGCAGTTTTAATGGGGCTTTTATTTTAAGGCTGTTTAATTTTGTGAAGAGGTAGAGGTGTGTGTGTGAGCATCATTAAAATTCACACTCTTTCAATGGCTTTTGGGGTAGTCTGGCTAAGTTTCTGACTGTGGAGCTGTAAGTTACATTGAATCTCTCTGAGGAATTCTCTTTTTTCTGTCTGATGTACCATGGTGTAAACCAAGGCCTAAGGTTATACTTGTAAGTACTTTTCTTTGATGGGAGGTGAGCAGGCTCCTTAGCAAGCTCTGGCTTTGGGGCTCACTGGAAGAGCCACATTCTCCCCAGCATGTTTGTGTGGTAGTGGCAGGATGAACATTTCACTTTATTTTTAGGTTTCCTGGTATTATAAAACCTAACAATGGTTTCTAACTTTTCAGCAGGAGTTCACAGTGCCCAAGATGGATCTGCTTTGCTCTGTTTGAAGTTGAAAATAGCCAAATGGCATTTTGGGTCCCTTAGCAAGTGATATCTTGGTACCCCTAGTTTGGTATGGGTGACATCTTAAAGGATTATACAGTGAAAAGCCAGATGAGAAACTGAAAGGATTGGATTCTTAGTTATTATGTGCCATGAAATAAGGGAAAAAAGCTGACTGACAAGTGTGGTTGGTTTAGACCTCAAGTGGGGATATTTCAAAGCCAATCTCTGCTCAACTATGCATTTAACTATGATTTTTATTTTGTTTTCTTTTGATACTTTAGCTTTTCATATAGAGAGATATATGTCACAACACAGTGATTAACAGCTGAGTTGTGGAAGCTATGGCGAGGATTAAGAGTGATTTTGTACTCAGTGTTGAAAAGTAACACCTTTTCAGAATGGCAGCACTGATTTGATTGATATTGAAGGTATTTTCTGAAAATATTCATTGACATCCATAAATTTATAATTTAATATGTACCTTAAGTCATCAAAAGGGGTTCTCTTTGTACTCTGGTTATAGCCATAACTCACTCTAATCTCAACTATATGTTCTCTTCAAAGACACTTCTGAGGCTTGTTTTCGAATTTTGGCTTTTTTGTAGCTGGAAACGCATTTCACATGACTGCACACTGAAATTCCATTCTCAGGTTATTTATAAAATTCTTCATGCCCAGTTGACTGGCAGGCTTTCATATGTCCGTACAGCCTGGGTTTGAGGACGGTAGACAAGCGTTCTTTCTTTTAGTTGCTCCTTATTCTTCCAGCCTCCTGTGATTCTCTTGTGTCCTGTGAGAGGCTGATGAGTCACCTCTCATCATTTAGCTACTTGGATTTTCAAGTCACAGAGGAGTTTCCAAGTCCTCACATCCCCCAAAATATCAAATGGAATGGCAGAGTACTCTCATGATGCTGTAAAATTTTTGGTTGTGTAAGAGGGAAGAGCCTTGAAACAGGGTCTTTTTTGATGTCAAAAACTGTAATCTCTCTTCTCCAGACACTGATGATCTTCAGGGGATCTCTGTTTCAGGTCTGCAGTCTCTCAGGAGTCATTTTAGAGAGAGAAGAATGACAGAAAAGTGATGGCATAGCTGATAAAAGGGTCAGGCTGCATCAGAGAAAACAAAAAGGAATTAGACTAGAGAGAAAATCAGTAGATTTAAGGATGAAAAAATAAATTCCATGATAAAGGAGATAATGTAGGCATCTGGGAGAAGAGTAAATACAGAGATGTGGTATTAATATGTAAATGAAGAGAATATAAAGCAGAAATCAAATTAAATCAAGTGGAAGATGTTTAAAGAAATCACCTGAAAAGTGGGAAAAGAAGACTAAAGAGAGGTGGTACTATCAGGCATCCAAATGAGCTGTAGGGACAAGCTTTAAAATAAGGGAATTAATTACAAAAAATGACTGTGATGTGTACAACACCTTGGAAAGTGAAAAATGGATAACTTGCAGCTCAGTCTGCATGCTCTCTGGATACGGTGGTCCCATTTCTCACACTTTCCTGCAAGCTCTTTGATTACTGCTCTCCTGTTTACCGTGCACTCCAGCAAGGGTGACCTCTGTTGTTCCATATTGCATATGTTCTTGGGAGTTCTGTCGTAGCTGCAGTTTTTCCCCTTGTCAGTTTTTTCCTTTTGGCTTCTAAATATAGCTTTTATCCCTTTGGACATGCATTATTGGCCTCACACACTGTCAATAGTAAGAAATAGATTGGTACATAAAGGAGCCATGGAGGCTTACAAAAACACTGTTATCTCAGGTAATTGTGTGAGAGAGAGTGAGCAAAATGCAGTGTCTAGGCTTAAAGGGGTGCTGCTAGGAATGCATTTTTTTTATTTGTGTTCTGAACAACCCTGCCGTAAATGTTCCTTCAGATATATTGGGCTTTTATTTTTCTGTATTAAGCCATGGACTCCTTGCTGCTGCTGCACAACTATTTTTGTTATTAAATAAAAAAAGTAAATTGTATTTCTTTGAGTTTAATCAATTCCTAAGAAACTTTAACCAATTATATTTGCACTCTGCCATTTGTAGTCTTTTTATAGGTGACCCCCAAGTTTTACTTATTAACTAAATATTGGTTAGCATCTAGAACTGCTGCTGGCCTGGGTAAAGCTCTTAAGTGTTTGAAGTTAATGCCTCAGACTTTCTCTGTTGCTGTGCTAGGCTACTTAAGAACACAAACTGGAGTTTGCGGAGAACTTTACCTTAGGGTGAAGTTTGTGGTAGAGGTGTATTTGTTTAATTTGGAGCTTATTATGCCTTGTCCCAGACCTGTGGGTGCTCCTGGGCAATCAGAAGTCAGCAGAAGTTTGTGAACATTATTAATCATTAGAATATTGATACTGGTAGCTCTAGGAGGCAGCTTTGAGTTAAGGTAGAGGTTCCTGAAGCTAAGGGTTCATACAGTTTTAGTCTCTATTACAACATAAGAATTTATATGGGAATGTTATAAAAAAGGTGAGTCTTACAGGCCTCGTTATGCTCACTCAAATAGCTAGAACTATTTACTCTGAAATCGATTCCTTACTGGTTGAAATGGAAACAACACTTTGTAAATCTCAATATGGATGTTAAATGTTGTTTCCAAAGATATTTTGGCTTGGGACAACATTTCTGGGGGGCAAAATGACCACACTAGATGTCAATTTGCTGCCTTCTTTGAGTTCTAGCTGCAGTCTACAGCAGAGGAGGTTTGATAGCAGGAGTTACAGCCAGAAGTATCATGTTTAGGCTCAGATATTTAGATCCTGAGAAGCCAGTGTGAACTGTACTTCTCCCCTAGGAAGCATCAGTGAATCAGCATGTGCTGCAATTAAAACAAGTTTAAAGAGCTGCTTTATCAGCTCTGATGTTTTTGTCTTCATTTTCCCATTTTCTGTTTGTGTTGGTATTGTGTGCACGTATGAGAACGAGTATTTCTTCCTCTGACTTATCAGGGAAAACTGGAGGGATTTTTGTTTGTACAGTCTGTGGCAGAATTTGTTCACTCTTCTCAAAGATAAATGTGAAGAAAATTATTCCTGCAGTTATATTCTTAAAAAAAAAAATAGTAAAGAAATTCTTCGGTGAAGAGTACATCCAGCTGTTTATGAAATGCACTGTCATTTTCTTTCCAGTGATGATTTGGAGCTGGATAGGTCCCTGGGTGCCTGATTCAACTAAGCATTTATTTTCTTCCTTGTGATGAAATTACAGCAAATGTCAGTGCTGCTCTCGTGTTCAGTGCTGCTCTCCTGGGCTGTTTGCAAAGGTGCAGGGGGTGAACCTTCCAATGAAATAGCATTGAAACACCTTCAGTGCTCATGGGTGGGGGTGGATAAGGAGCTTAGGAGGCAAAAATCCTCTGGTTCTCCAGAAAGCACAAAGTGGATGCAGCCTGAGTTCTTGGTGGTCCAAGCACGATTTTGATCTGGAGAGCTTAACAAAACGGAGAGTTTATTTGGTTCACCTTCACACTCTGCAGCTTTTTAAGCAAGTTTCTGATGTTTCACATTTAATTGAAGACAGAAATCTGCAGTCTGAGAACTGAACTGAAAACATGAGTGCTGCTCAGGTAGCCAGCCAGAACGCTTTTGGAGAGTGGCTTCCAGGAAATACCTGGAATTAGTAATGAAGGCTGTGTTTCAATTGCTGGGTAAGTGGTAGAACATGTGATGTTCCCTAAGCCCTCATCTGGTGATGAAAGTTTTTAGGGTCAGAGAGTTCAAAACCACAATTTATTTCTTAATGGGCAGAACTTATGTGTGAAAACTAAACTCCTGTTGCAGCTCTTGGAGAGCAAGTTCATCCTGCAGCCTTCCCTGCCATCAGGGGGGACTGCAAAGGCCTCTCTCCCTGAACATGTCATGGAGTTTATAAACACTTCCAATACCTGGGGATTTTTACATCTTCATTGCATCTAAGGGAAAATTGCAGATGGATTTACAAGCCATTGAAGCCATGCAGTTTCAATGCATAAATCTCATTTCCTTAAAAGGCTAAGAAATAAATTTGACTATGCATTAAGAGCAAAAGGTTAAATGGGAAAAAGATTTTCTTTGGTAACAGTTTAATAGAAAGCACCAACTGAGCCTGATTCATTTAAATGGCAGTAGCAGTCCTTGTCACAGCAACAAATCCTGTTGCTCGGGTAGAGCCTCGTTTGTTTGAAACTGTCCAGAAGTTTTTGCTTTAATCAGAGGTATAAAAATAGCCACTATTTTAGTCAATGTGTTATTAAGGTAGAAACAGGGGAATATGCCAAAGAGCATTTGGAAAGGGCTTTGCTGGTCTGAACTGAGGTATTGGATTTTAATTCAGGTAATATCACCTTACTTATTGCTCTTTATATAATTGGTGATAGCGATCATTGGTGGGTTTCTTTTGAGCAGTTTAGGAATTCTTTTAGGAATATCAACAAAGCTTATTTGGTGAGCTTTTATTTTAAATTTGTTTAAGAATTGTTCCTAAGACAATTTGCCCTTTAAGAATGGCATCCAAAATGGAACATTGAGGTAAAATATAGTTATTCCAATTCCGTAGACTATAACTAAATTAGCTAAATTGTCTCTTTTCTAAAAAGAATTCCTGGAGATTTCTGATGGAAGTATGTGAACCTTAAAATGCTGGATTTATAGAAGGCTGTTGTGATTCTCCATATGACTTTTTTTTTTTTCTATAGTGTTAACAGGGAGCATAATTCTGTTGATGAAAGGCCATTATGATAGAAGAAATCTGTCTCTCAACAAGTTCCCAGCATCTGACATGAGAGACAAAATTGTCTGAGGACAACGTTTTTCTTTTGGGACACGTGTAGAAGTTAAGTTGGACATCGGGAGGCAGGGATCCGGAGCTTTTGGGAAACGTGGGTTCAGGACCACTGACAGCGCTGCTTTTGGGAAACGTGGGTTCAGGACCACTGACAGCGCTGCTTTTGGGAAACGTGGGTTCAGGACCACCGACAGCGCTGCTTTTGGCTCCACCCCCGAGCTGTGAGCACAGAGCAGACCCGTGCCCGGTGGAAATGCCTGGATGGTTTTTCCGGGAGACAAGAGCGCTCTGTTATTTGATTACTAAATCTCTGAAGTTTGCATCGATTTTTCGAAGCAAAGGCCACTTTAAACTTCGAATATTTGAATGGGCTCTGAATATGAAAACTGCTGACTGCCTCTCTCTTAAGCAACACATTTTTAATTTGGGCTTTTTAAAAATCCCCCCAGTTTTGCCCATATGCTCTCAGATTCTCCCTAAAATGTCGAGAGCTTTGAATGCTTGTCTCTTTCCTTCTGTGGTGACATTTTTGGCCTGAGATTGAGCTTTTAAAGAATACTCTTTTGAAGGACTAAGCCTTCATGTCTTGCCAAGATTTTAAAATTAAAACTCTCTTCATCAGATATCTGTATTTTCTTTGAAAAAATAATAATATGCCAGAACAATGATTTCAAAACTGTATTGGTGGAGTATGCTTTAAATGTATGATTAGTTTGTAGGCACTTGAAATTTAATTTTACAGTTTTCTCCTACCCCATGACTTCCCTGCTGTGGCTTAATTGTTACTAGCAGTGAAAATCTGCAATAATCTCAAAGACATCTGGTTCCCTCAGTTTTATTAACTCGAAGCAGATAGGAGCAGATTTATTACAGCATACCTATGCCTCAAATACTTGCAGTCTTCAAGAATATTAGTTACTTCTTTTAAAAATGGTTCAACCTTTTGTTCACAAACTGCTTAGGTTTCTTCATGTTCGGGTAAAAAATATTTAAACCTTGTTTCTGTTATTAGCTGTGAGAATAACCTGGTATTTAAATCACATAGAGCTGGAGAGCTAAACAGGGAGAAGGTAAAGGTCCAAGAGGAATTTTATAGTTGATCTTTCTGTAAGATAGAAAGAAAAGAGAAGCCTCATTGGTTTCTTCTGGCAGAAGTAGCTGGACTCCAGTAGAGCCTGAATGTGGGAAAATTCAAGAAAAATTCCACTCTGAATGTGGGAAAAAATAAAACCCAACAAACTATTGCAAGAATATTTGATTGTTGAGTGCAACACAAATAGCCTCTTCTATTAGAATTAGAATTTCTATTGGGATTTTAAGGTTCTCTAAAGGACTGGTGCTTTCACAAGTGTTCCAGGCTGGAGATGTTAAAACCCCCTGATTGCTTCTCACCTCCTTGAATGAGGCACCACCTCACATGACAGTCCCAAGCTTGGGGAGGGATCAGGCAGCCAAAAACATGGTCTGTGTCTGAGGATGAACTGCCCAAATCAAGAAAGAATGTGGCAGCTAATTTTTTTTTCCAATCCTTGCTAACCTGAGTTTAGGCCTCACAAATGTTCTCGGGAATTTTTCCCTGCAGACCCAGCAATAAATGAAAAACAGATTGTCAAGAAGCCCTGCACTGAACCAGTTGCATTCTCTTAAGTGGGCATATGTATAACTCTTCTTTACTTCATCCTTAGGACTCTTGCAGCTAATCCATCTGATCTCACCCTTCTGTTCCTGCATTGTGTCTGCAATGCCACTACGTGCTGACATTTTCTATAAATAAATAAAATATGTGCAGATGTGACTGAATATCCATTGGAAACTATTGTGGTGAGCAAGAGACATCATTTCTTAACCATCTTTTCAGCATAACATGGACCCATATCATCATATAAATATGTTTTGGCTTTTCGAGTTATCATTAATTAAATAATCATGGGGTTCTGTTGCTAGAAAAAATAGAATTGTTAGATAGAAATACATACTGAAAGGAGCATCACATTTTTATATATATTTTTAAACGCTGATTTTTTTCCTAAGTGCATTGCAAAGCCCTTAAGAGTAATAAAGCTTTTTAAAGTTGTTCAACATTTGGTAAGCTACATTCATTATTTAAAATGAACAAATAATATTGAATGGCAGCAGAGAGCTCTATCTAGTCTATAAAAGGCTGTGTTGATGGGGGCTGTTGTTAGCACTCATCATGAAAACAAGCCTGTTTACTTGAGATGTGAATCAAAAAAATAGGCAAAAAATGTTCTGAATTAAAACAGACTCAAAAGTATTTTATTTATTGGGGGAACAGGACTTTTCTTCAGGAAAAAATTCAAAACAAGGAAGTAGCCTTGTCACCAAGGCAAGTGGGTTAATCCATCAAAGATTACTGTTTTGTTCTAATTTAGGGTGTAATACCAAAGTCCCTAATTCTGTAGTGCATTTTGCTGTACATGATGTAATTTTGGTTTTTTTAGTACTTTAACTTGTATTTATTGCAGAATCCTAGAAAACCATCCAGCACAACCTCTGCAGGAGCCCTTTGGCTCTCGCACGTGATGTAATTGTGATTTCTGTATATTATTTTAGGATTTTCTGAGAACTATCTAAGAAAATTTTAGGAAGTGAAATTTCTTTGAGCACCATAGAAGTCCTTTTGAGTTTCAAATATATTAAATTTTTTCAGTATTATTGGCATTATTCTAGACAGTACCCATGCAACAAAGTCAGAAATGGGAGAAATTAATCTGACTGCAAGTTTTTGATGACTACCCAGGTGTCCAACTTCCCGCTTTGTCCTGAGAGGAGCCCCCAGATTCCCACTCATGTTGTCTAGGACACTGAGGCATCTGCAGTGGGAGTAAGGGTGGTTGGGAGCATTTGTGCTTGAAAAAATAAGGTAAATCTCTTGATAGCAAGAAAAACCCACCTGTGTTTTGAAACTCATGAGAGGATGGGGAGGGAAAGGCACTGTCGTGCACAGATTCAGCATGATTTAATAATGTTTTAGAAATTTGGAGCACCTCCTATAATAATTTTCTCGTGTTTGACAGGACTAAAACTTAGGCAGGAAGTGTTACTGGCATTGCTGCTGCTTGTGTCCACAAACTCAGGCCTTTAAATCACAGCAAAATAAATAAAATAGACAATACAATAGGGTAAGAGTAGCAAAGCACAGTTCTGCCTATTCAGCTACTTGTTGCTGTGATAAAACAGATGGAGAGGACAATATATAGAATTACTTTGTGTGCACAGGCCCTGATGTATTTTCCCGCATTTTTTTCTTTGGGTGTTTTGTTCTGATAGTGCTACCTCACAGATGCCATTTCAGTATCTACCAAATGCTGCATTTGGCTGGGAGAATTTACTTCAATTTTAATCGAATCAGTGCTCACGTGTTGGATGTATTATGAGAGACTGTCTAGCACATTAATCAAAATCAACGAGAGCTTGAACTTTTCTTCCATCTTTTTCTTCATTTGATGTTGTAATGATTATTTAAGGAAAGCACATTTGAAACGAATGTGAGAATAGCTCTGTTTAGAGCAGCAGGATGAGTTTGGGATAGCTTCTTGTTTGGGAGCAGTTGAATCAGCACAACGTGTTAATAAGGATGTCTAAAATTCATAGGTGTAGTGGTGGGAAAATGCATTCTTTGGATCCATCCTATAACTCTGTAGATTTTTAGAGTTTTAAAGAAATATAGAGCAATATTTTTAATAATGATTTGATTCTACAAAAGTGATGGTAAAGCCATTGTTTTGAAACAAATGAAAAATTGCTTAATATTTATTAACATGGGGCTTAATTTTACCCTCATTTGCCATGGTGTTCCCTGCTGGTTAAGTTGTTGCATGAACGGTTCAGAGTGTGATTTGTTTCTAATAAGTGTCAAACTGCTCTTTACTCTGTTTTATCTCCTTTTTTCCCATAAAACTGGTAGGTAGAGTTGTTGGCAGTGTCACATTTGGTGGACTGCAACTCATTAGCAGTCCTTTGCGATAAATCTTCAGAGGCTGTTGTGGCTTGGTGGTTGAAAAAAGGATTAAGATTTGCTTCCAAAAGCAGCCAAAAATTGGCACAAATGGGTCACAATTCTTGGATTCGCAGCTTGGACAAACTCACCCAAATTACACTAATTCTGCAGTGTAGTGGTTAATCTGGGATTATCCCATACAATCACAGGCCACTTGAGGGTTGAAATGAAATTTTCGTACTGCACTTTGCTCTTTTGTGCAGCGTTCAGCCTGTGGCTCCCTTTGGAAGTAAACACAGGCAAGGAGATGGAGTGGTTTCATCTCCATGTGCAGCTGGGAATGTGGGAGAGAGCACCCAAGGGTGAGGGGAACAATTTCATCAATGTTAAAGAGCTGTCTGGAGGAGTGGAAATCTACACAGGAGGGAAGGCTTATCTGAATTCAAAAAAGTGATTAAAATGCTGACACTTAACGCTTAAAAGGATGTGGAATTGTTTTGAAGCCAAAGTAAATATCTTGTAGGCAGAATGGGGACTATCCAAGGATGCTGAACCAGAAAAACAGAATTAACCTACTTATCAAAATGTTTTGAAAAACAAACCCAGAAAATGTCATTGTCAAGGAGCAGAATGAGGGGACTGTAAGAAGCAAGAAAATACCCTGCCAAGAGGTAAATCTGTGTTCAAAGGGAAAGATACAATGGCTGGTGGACTACAGCAGGTTAAATGTAAAAGAACAAGACAGGGAAGCAGAAAAAAAGGTGAATAATACAACAAATTTTTTCAAATACATCAGAATTAGGAAGCTAGAGAGTAAGGTTGATAGATAATCAAGGTGCAGAAGGAACACTCAGAGAAAATAAGCCCACAGTAGAAACTTAATCTTCATTTTTACTTCTGTGTTCTTCGCCCAATGCAATCAGACAGTGAAAACCTTTCCAATAAGATGACATAAATTCTGAAAGCTTACACAGCTTTCAAGAGCAGATCAAAGAAATTAATGGGCGAGGAACTCTCTTGGGGCTAAATACAAAGATGTTCTCTGTCTCAAAATTTGCCCGAGCTACACATCACAGGCTGCTGGGGGAGCGCATCACAATAATGTTACTTACATTTCCTGAAAATTTCCTTGAGCACCCTCTTACTGCCTTGTTCTCTTCTCCCTCGCCTGAAAAGCTTTACTGAGTGATTCAGCTACATCAGGATCTTAGAAAACTGGAGCAGTGTTAGGATCTGAAGTGTCAGAGATATTCAGCACGAGGCAGTTTGCTGTGTACTCTTCTCCCAGGCATGTCTTCCAGAGCTGCTGTGGTGCTGCTGAGGGCTGTGGGGTGGAGAGGGATGGAATGGGAGGGCAGTAGCCACATTGGAAAAGCAGTTTGGAAGAGGGGGATTGCTTTTGGGCTGCCTGACAGCCCCCCAAAGAAATGTTCAGTTCTCAGTCGATTTCCTATAAACCTGAAAGACCCAGGTAGAGACTGGGTTGGGTACAGACTGTGCTGGATGGACTCAGGTCTGGACATGATTTTTGTCCTGTGCTCGTTGGTAGGAAAGGCACAGCATTTACCTGCCACAGGTACAGTTCCTGCTCATTAGCAGTGGGAGGGCGGAGCTGCCGAGGGCTGGATCCCACATTGACAAGACAGATGGAGAAGCTGTGCTGACTCTGCTGTCACCTCTGCTGCAAATTGGGCTATGGCAGTGTGGTGTGTGGCCTAATGGAGCTAGAAAAAGTGACATTAGTCTCACTTACTGATAAACTAGTAGAAAACTCTGGTGTGAAACTTGAGATTTTGCTTTTCTAACAGTACTTCACACTACTTATTCTATTGAGAGAAATTCACGCATTTAACTTATTTCAGGACAGATTAAATATCAACTATCTGACATTTCCTAGAATTTGCCTGTGTGTCAGTCATTTTGGGCTGCTGTGGAAGAAGCTGCAGAGACTGAGCAAGCAGGTCTTCTTCATGACTAAAGTTACACTGCCTGTATTTCCAAATAAACATTGTGCTACATAGCACTAGGATCATTCTTCTTTGGAATTCTGCATCTCAGCTAAAATCTGATGCCTATTCCCTTGATCATCATCACTTACAACATTGGCTCATTATATATTTCGTGTCTTAGAGGAAAAGATTTGTGGAAGTCAGGGACCGGAGTATGTCAGAGATTCTGACCCATTTCTGCTTGTTACATGTTGTTCTGCAAAATATTTAGTTTTCCTATTTCTATCTAAGTAATGTACAGTACAGAAGTGGAAGAGGCTGTTGAACTCTTGCTATCACCTTGTGCTCTCAGCTCTCTGAGAAGTGGTGTACAACACTCGGGCCAAAATCTACAGGCCAGAAGTTCAGATTTGTGTTGTTTCAGGGAGGGTTGAATAGGAATTAAGTGAATACATTCAGTCACTTTTAAAAAGAAAATGTTTTTTGTTATCTTATGTATTCATTTGCATATTTCTAGCTAGTTTAGGGTTTATTATGGATGTACTTAACTTATTTTCTTGATCTAGTATTGATGGAAGTCTTTCATAGACAGAAAATAAAAGAAGAAAATTGGTGTTATTGGTGGTTTTCCAATTTCAGCTTGCAGAAAGTGACTCTAAATCACCAGAAAATCCTTCAAACCCAAGACCATTCATTTGATGTGGATATTACAGGAATTTTTCCTTTACAGATTAAGTTAAGAATGCATGATTCAATTTCATTGACTGTTAATTTTAAAGCAAGGAAGTTATGGAATTGAGCTGTTTGGCTGCTTGGGAATGAAGCATTTGTAGCTGATCATTTGTCACGTGCCACAGAGTATTTTTAAAATTTTGGAAATGGAATTCAAAAACGTTGAAGGTAATGCTTGATATTTTCTGAATAAGATTTACCTTCTTGCTAACATTTAGACATTGATATTATGATTCTTCTCCAACTTTGTGCCCATCAAACTTAATTGATTTCAGTGGCACTGCATCAGTTTTATGTCAGTGTAACTGCTTACAAGTTTAAAAACACATTTGCAAAGATATTCTCAGTTGCCTTTTATAATTGCCTTACAGTTGGGAGATAGCAACATTTGAAATGTTAAAACTTAAATAATTCGTTATTAAGCAGGCCCTTTCTGAGATTTGTTATGTGTCTGTAGTGCTGCAGTTTGAAGGCTGGGAATTGTAAATGAAACTCTGCTGCTGGGCTTTTCCTGGTGTTTTCCTTAATTTTTGTAGGAAAGGGACTAAATGAGGAAAATACACAATTTTAATCTGTTCACTCGACAGTTGCCCTCTGGTATTTAATTGCAGTTACAAGCAAATGGCTGGGAATACTTTTTATTTACATGCTTACATAGATATACTCCAGACTCAAGATGAGATTTTAATACCTGTTTAACATGTTCAGGGTATCTCACCCTATGAAACGTTGGAAATTCTTAATTCACATTGACTTCAGTGCTTAATCCAATATGAATGTTGTGCATTCAATTAATTCCTCCTAATATAAGGAAATTGTATTCTCTGTGTCACCAGCAGTGCACAGAAGTGCAGAGGACCTAAGACAAAAGCTCTCAGTTATTTAGAGGTCTGTGCAGGCCAGGGAATTTTCTGCACTGTTCTGATCATGTTGTCCAGGCAGGTGTGAGCCAGGAGCACCAACCAGGGAGCTCACAGATGTCTTTCTTGCTTTGTTTAGGTTAATAATGTGGGTTTACTGATGCACATCTGCAGCTCAATAAGTGCCTTTGCACCAGTCAATTCTTACATATTCACCTCCTGGTAATTCCTTTCTAAAATCCATGTCCCATATTGTCTTCTACACCTCAGTAACTGCAAAACGAGAAGAAATAATTGGCTTGAGTAAAACTATTTTCTCAACTCCTTTGTTAGTTACTGTCTGCGTGACCATTGTCAGTCCTTTCAATGCAGCATCAAATAGATTAATATAAATCATTGCCAAAGGTGGTTCAGCCTGGCCTGGCTCAGCTCAGAAATGGACCTGGGGCATTCATAAAACCAGTTCTGGTTAATGCAGTCATAAAATCTGTTCTTACTGCCTCTCAGCCATGAATTTCTGCAGGTTTTCCATTGCTCTACTCAGTCTCCAAAGACCTAAATGGGAGAGAGGCTGGTTTCCTTCTGCCCTGGGCTCTTGGTGGCTTCCAGGTGTGGTCCAGGGGCACGTATGGACTGCCAACATGAGTGGGTGTTAAATTGGGAAACTTGGGCACAATGAAGAGCTATAAAATTAAACCTTCACTTGGCTAAGTGAGTATGAATAGTGATAAGTGCTCAAGCAGAGGTCATGAGTGACAGAACTATTCACCTATGCTAACCATTGGTATAAATTATGCATTTTCAAATTAATATTTAATAAATGTCACTATTAAATGTGGAATTCAAAACCACAGCTAAGAAAACAGTACTTTCATCATCTTCAGGCCCATTTGGAAGGAGTACATTATGAATGTTTGTTATGGAGAGAAGTTTTTAAAAATAAATTTTTCAGCAACCATCCCAAATTTATGTAAGTCTAAATACCTTTGGAAGCAGGGCTCTTGTCCAGACTAAACTATAATTCTGAAGTTCCTTGCTTGGACGTGAGATGATTGATGTTTTAATTGTATACAGATAACAAAATAAAAAGAAGAGAGGATTATTTAATCTGTTTGAATTTGAAGCTGGCTAGATTTCAGTCTCGGTGTTTGCCTCCTTTCCTCCAGCTCCTTTTCCTATACCCCTGCAGAGTCCTTGTCAAGGTGTGCCCATCTGCCTTCTCCTTGGACCGCTCTGTCTTCTCTCCACCTGGAACTCTCCTGGTCTCCTCCCTTCCCTTGGCAGCTCATCCCACACACTGTCAGTCCCTCCTCCTCTGGCCTCTCTGTGCCATGGTCTCCGCTCCAGCTCTGGGCAGGCATGAGAGGAGTTTCTGGGAAGCTTCTGCACCCACTGCAGGAATATCCTGGTTGTGGGCAAAACAGGGAGAAGGTAGTGCTAACAAATCTCCTGGAAACTCCATACCCCCTTAGCTCCAACTTCTCCTCCAAGGGAGCAGATGGAACCTGAAGGGGTGGAGGTGTCTTGCTCCACATAATCTGATTATGATTTAATTTTATGAATAAAAGTGACAAACGGAGTGCACAGTTCCGATAAATGCAATGGCATCCGATGCTTTATGTATTTTTGCTTGGGTTTGGCTCTGGGAGAAGGGTGATTTTAAACATTTTGGACTGCCACAGAAGTGCCATCTGTAGCTCTCTCTAGGTTTTCTTATATTTTCCAGGTCACTGATCACTTTTGTGGGGGAGGTCTGAGCTCAAGAAACTGCACAGAATTCATTTTACCCTTAACACAGAATTAATGAAAAGGGGATCAGCTATACTGGTGAGAAATGCTGAATGTTCAGTAAAAAGTTTGATTTGACAAAGGTTTTGTCAGGGGCTCACATAAAGTTCAGGTCAGAGAAGAAGGTTATTTTTTTTCAACAGAAAGCAAGAGAAGGTTTAAGAATGTAAATTTGGTTTCATTCTGTCTTTTGCTAAAGTGAATCCTGAAAAAGGGGAGACAAGACATGCAGTTACAACTCCATAACTGTACCAGTATGTGGCTCCTTAATGAGCAACCTGAGGGAGGTCTTGCCTGTTGATGAATAGTTTATACTTTTAAAATGTGTTATGCATTTGACTTCTCGCTCCATAAGGAGTTTGACAGATGGCTGAACTTGCATCAGGGGAATATGCTGACATTAAATTAGTCTAGAGATGCCACAATGACTAGGGATCTCTTTAAAGTTCCCTGTATCCCAAACTAAAAAGAAAACCCGAAAATCAAAACAACTCCCTGTTGAGATGTTTGTATTTGGGTCACAGGATATTCTTCATAAACTCACAAATCGTTCTCATTGCACAAACCAATCTTTAGTCCAGCAGAAGCACTACCACGGGGGCTCTTATTGCAGTTTTAGGGGAAGAAGAAAGTTATAAGCAAGGGGAATTTCCCCCTTTACTTTTCAAGAACCAGCTCCTGAGTTGGATGCTGGCCCTTTGCCCAGTGGCTGCAGTCCCAGTGCAGCTCATTGCACTGCCTTGTCACTCATCTGTTTGTGATCTGATGGCTCTACCTGAAGAGAACAGGATGGTGATGACCAGAAGCACCTCTGCTACCTGGCTGCAGTTCATGCAGGTGTGATAGCAGGGTACATGCTCGGAGATCTGAAATCTAGAACCCATTTCTCAGAGTCTTACAGCCACATGTAAATTAAACTTGGGCAGTGTCTTCTGTGAAACTGTTACTCAGATTGTTCCTGTGGGCTTTTTAGCAAGGGATTTACTTCTGGATAGTATTTGAAAGCCTAAATGCAGGAGAAAATGCCCAATTTTATCCCTGGGAAATGTTATATGGATGTGTATATATGGATTTTTTTTTTTGGTCCCGCCTTTGTGAGGAACATAGTTTCAGAACAATTTTCTCATGCTGAGCTTTGTTATGCAGTTACATAAACCATCCATCATGAGAATTCCAAATACATTAAGCTAAGTGTTTCAGGCTAATTGACAATGTTCCATTAATTTCCACTGCTGAAAGGGATCTGGAACATTTCTAATGTAGTTATTTTTCCTTCCAACTTGTGAATCACAACAGCCCTTTTAGTGCTGCTTTTGGCCCATTCTCTTCCAATTTTAAGAAAGATATATCATACAGCAGTAATTTATCAGGTTTTTAGCTACCTGCCTGTACTGGGGAATTGAGTTTTGTCTGCTCTCAGCAGGATCTTAAATTATTTCTTTCATTACCCTACATTGGTCTGTTGTCCTGAGACAATTACAGTAACAATGATTTCCTACCAGATATATAAAGGTAGAGAAAATTGTCTGTAAGTCAAACTACTTCTGTTGTCTATAAAGAGGAAAAGAGAGAGTAAGGTCCAAACCAGCTGTTCTTGTTTTTGTAGTTTTGAAATTTTGCTTTACCTGAAAATCACCAGCAGGGGAAAAGCTGTACTGCTGAGAGGAAAGTTATGGAAAAACAGCCTTAACATTTGAAAAGTAGGTCCTGAACCTTATAAGTGATAAGTGAGGAGGTAACTTCTCAAGAGTGATGAATAGCCATAAAGGAGATAATTGATTTTTATTTATTTTAATTTTTGTACTACCATTTTTTGATGGTGATTTGATGAAGACCACAAGTTAGAAATGTGTGATCGTTAAATGTGTCCTTCTTTGTAAAAGTCTGAACAGCTGCCACAACATTTGCAAGTTTGTGCATTGGTGCAATACCAACTCTTTGAAAAAGGGTGAGAAAAGTTGATTAGGATCAGATACCATCCAAATCGGTTGGAGAGCCTCCAAAGCAATTTAGACATGTGATATTATTGCTGAGAAAGTTAAAATTAAGAGCGATTTGTTAATAGAGGCCATGTGCAAGTAGTTACAGTGCAATGCTCTGGCAGATCCCATCAAGCTGAAGAAATGGGAAAAAGGAAAACATGCTTTCAAATATTTTATTTTCTAAAGCCGCTCATTTTGTTTTGCTTCTTTTTGAGATGCTAACGAAGGGCACAAAATAAGTAGCAGAGCCTGATTTTCCTTTCCCTAACCCTGTTGAATCGTGCCTTAACATACAATGGCCACATTGAAACGGGCTGAAATCAGTTACAGAGCAATATCTTACCCTCAGTAAGGACAGAGTTAAGCTGCAGCTGTATCAGTAGCAGTAATAGCAGTGGGGAGTTTATTTTAGTGCATGTAATGCATTTCTCTGAAACATCCTCTGTGCTGGACTGATTGGGCCAAAGTCTGGAGCTGTAACCTCAGTCAGCTTGTATACAGACAATAAGAGTGAGCAAATTCTCTGTTGAATGGTGTACAAATATCGGAATGTACCTACAGTCATCTCTGTAGAGGAGAAGAAATCCTTTCTGGACGATGCCCAGCCATGTTTCTCAAGGTTAGAAGGGTTCTCTTGGATAGTGCTTTTCCTTTGCAGCACTGGAGAGGTGAAAAACCTAAGAAAAGGCCGTCAAGAAAAAATTTTGTAACATGTTTGTCATCCTAACATTACCTGGCAAAGGAAGGTACTTACAGGCCACTGTGAAAGTGTATTTGCATTCTTTAGCAATGCTTTACGAAGGCATTCTCCTTAAATGCTTTTAGGCTTTCAAAATGGTATGGAATTTGTGAAACTTCAGGTAAACAAGCTAAAAAGAATATTTTGCAGCTTCTCTTGTATGAAGGGGGGTATGGGATAAGATAAAGCAAACATGATTGGCAGAGCTTTTGTACTCTTTCTCTTCAAAAACCTTTAAAAAAAAAAAAAGGAAGTGGAGTGACTGAGTCATATTCGGCAGACTAGAAAGAAAATTTAATCTCCTTTGTACTCAAGTGCATGGATCAGTTACAATGGGCACTTCAGTAGGCTTGTGGGCTGGGGCAGAGCCAGACCTTACCATCACTGGTAGCAGGAGAACATCCTTGTTCCCAGAGTTCTTCTGCAGCCCTGGGAGTTCAACTATCCCTCTCTGCTGCAAGGGATTTTCCCCACAGAAAACCAGGGCAAAACTTGTTACTTTTTTTTTTCAGATATTTAAGTAATACTTCCAGAAATGGTGAGTTACAGGTTCAGATGTCCAGGAGTTGCACTTAAAATCAGCAGACAGCACTGGCTTGATCTCTTCATGGGAGTACTGGTGAACTCTAATTACCTTCATAAGTAGCAATTCTGTGTAGAAAAAAAAAAATATATATAGTGTTGAGGGGAGGGAAAAGAAGATTAATCTGTGTGTAGCACAATAAACACATATGTACACATATCAGTGTGGGTGTAAGATAACATAGATGTAATAGAAATACAAGTGAAACTTGTGTTCCACAGCTGGGCTGGCAAGAGCCCCCACCTGAGGGTGTGAACACCAAATACTCCCATAACACTGCATGAATTTTCTAGGCCCACCAGCACTGCCCAAAGTTCTAGATGATTATTGTTGTTCTTCTAAAGAAATGCGTTATTTTCATGCAGGCGTGTATGTATAAAAAATATTTTAAGCAGGTGTTATGGGCTGAAAGCAGGTGACGAGACTTCAAACTTACGGAATCATAGTCTCCCTACTGGAAAATGATTCAAAAGCTTCTCAACATGTTTGGAATCTGGCCTCTTGTCCTATTTCTGTGCTAGACACTTAAGTTACCATAACCATTTGGCAAAGTGGGTGTATGCTCTGTATTATAACATGAACATGTAACACCATTCACTTTCCATTTCATTCTGTGTATAAAAGAAAAAGCTTTCTTAAAAATTCCACACTGATCTCTCCCCTAATTCATTCTCCTAAATGTGTTTCAGAACATTCATGTGTAAATTATTCAGGAGGCTATATTCTCTGGCCTCGGGATTTAAAGATAAATCCTTACATTTTGGATAATGCTCCCTCCTTCCGTCACTGGAGCCTGGTATGTCTACAAACAAGCTCAAATCCACTGTGCCTGCTGGTAAGAGGCACTGTCTTCCTTTGCATTCCTTGAGACCGACTGTCTTATGGTCTTCAACAATGAGAAAAGCCTCAGGGAAACAGCTACACCAAATCCCAAACCAGCTGGTCTGCTCTGAGGGAAAGGAGGTTAAGCTCTGTTGGAGCCTTTTATAATTGCACAAGCAAATGATGGAGCAGAGGAAACTGCTTGCTACCTACACAGACTCTTAGGCTTAACATGAAGCCTCCAGGAGCAGAGTACAAACTGTACCTTTTGCAAAGGGGCCAGAAAGGACTCGGTGATGTAACCAGGGCTGCAGAAACCAACCTGTTATCCTCCATGTGCGTCCCCTCCTCCTGAGGCCGCGGGTGCCCGTCTCACACAGATGCTGTGATCGCGGCGGGAGCCCTGCAGGCACCGAGTCAGGCCATCACCCTCGGAGCACTAATGTCAAAATTGTGTGCTGCCCCTGCACCAGGAAACCCCCCGCACCTCCCACGAGATGTGGTTGTTACACGCTGCCTGTCCAGCCGCCAGCCGGGTTCAGCAGCGTTTTGCAGTTTTTCAGGGGAGCTCGAGATTCCACGACAGTGGAAAGGGAATGAGTAAAGTCATTCACAACTGTGAAAGCACGGTGTTAAAAACTGGAACTAAATATTCATGCCAGGGATGTTACTATCATCTAGGCTTTTAGGGGACTGCCTGAATGGGTGAAATGAATTCTTTTTCCATTTAACTCAGTGGCCGAATTTACTTGCTTTAGTGGGAATGGGATTAGAGTCTTTGATAACAGAATTTCCTGAGGAAGGAAAGTATAGCGTGGTCATGGACAAATCTAATAATTTTTCTGCTCTAATCGTCTTATGCCTCAAAGAGGAATTTATACCCCAGAGGGGCTAATATTTACATAATTGTAATTTATTGGGTAAAGATTTTCCTAACGCAAGGAAACATCAAAGTGTTTGTCTTTGTCAAGTTCCTGAACAGTTTTGAAGTTCACATGGAAACCAAAGGTAAAGGAAAACATTCCTTTTGGACCAATTAGAGAGAAATAGCATGCAATATTTGAAATCATATAAGCTGTTTGAGTATTTTTAATGGAATGCTATTAGCATTTTGTGATGAGCACTTATCAGTGCTGTCTCTGGGTATAATGTACATGGCTGAGGGGGTGGTTTGCTGGAGTATCTGATTAAAATAATTGGTTATGTATTGGAGCAGGATGTTTGTGCTAACTTCATAGACAAGGCAGTGCTTGTGTAAAGAAGAGCTTTTCCTAGCATTAAAGATCTCTCCAAAGAACAGCATTGGGTATTGTAATTTTGGTAATTCTACTGCTGTATATCTGTTTGGGTGAAATACTGATTGTTTATCTGTTACCTCAGGCTGCAATAACTCTAACTGTGCTGCTTTTTAGTATTAAATTGTGGTGTTGTTTATTTAATACTTTCACACATCTTCTCTTCAAATATAATCCAAGTAACTTAACCAAGCGATGCAGCCCTATACTGTTTCTTGTATAATAATTTCGAGGTGTTTTAAAGACATGAATTACTCAGGTTTAATTGATTAAGCTTCCTAAAGATCTGGGAACTACTTTGCTGTTCCTGCAGGCAGGAAAAAGCAGAAATGGAAGCCCAGGCTTAGGAAATGATGCCAAATACATGCTCAAATTCAATCACAGCAGGTGGCATTCAGGATTTGTCACAGCCACAGCTCATGAGTTTCCGGAGTTTTTCAGGACCATTGAGAACATCCCGAGGACCTCATGTTTTGTTGTAGTGAGAGGAAGAAGGGCTGTTGGGAAATATTTTTTATTGGGTTAGTGGTGCAGCTGAGGAAGGTGAGCAGAGAGCTCAGGCAGCAGGTGCACGTGACAGAGAGGAGCTGGGCAGCAGCTCGAGGAGGAGTCAGGAGCAGCTTCCCAAACATACTCTCAGCCTGAAGTGAAGCCTTAGGAGGTGATCTCAGCTGTCCTCCAGGTTCAAGAGGAAGGCTAGAAGTTTTGAAATGCAAGGCTAAGGCTTTTACCATTTTTTCCATTTGAATGAGAAAGTTGAGTGTAAGCCCCATTTTTCTATGGATTTAATATATTACAATTGCCTAGGAGGCTTAAACTTCTTGTGGTGCAAAAGCAAGTAGGAAAAACCCACATAAAATGCAGTGCTTTGTTCAAATATTTGAATTCAAAATAAGTTTGTTTCAACATATTCTTTTCTGTTGGCACTTACTGAACATTTCAGTGTCAGAAAATCTCATAGAAAAATAACTTCTTGGCTTGTACGTTCAGCCCTGATGGGGGTAGCTTTTAAATTTGCTTTATGCTGGCATTTGCCCTAAAGACTTCACTGTGGAATTTCTTCTTTTCTAGCTAAGGTGCAGGAACATTGCTATTGATTGGTTTATACTCCAACCAGGCCAAAGCCCTGCCCATTCAAATATTGAAGGGAGAGCTTTAGATAAAAGAGGCGCTATACAATTTCAGAATCTGAAATAACAGGGAAGAAAACCTATTTTCTCTTATTCTGAGGGCAGAAAATGCTGGCCTTAGTTTAATAGATTATAAATTGCAAACCCAAACTTTCTGTTGTTAAGGTACTGTTCCCAAATGGCTTTTCCCAAGTTTAAGCACCCATCCCATTTGAGATGGCAAGAAAGTTCTGCTATTAATGGATAATTAATGGCTAATCACTACCCTGTGAATTACCAGTAGAAGTAAAAAGTTCTACACATTTTCCTCTCAGGCAAGGGTTTTGTCATTTTTTTGTTGGTTTTTTCATTTCTTTGAGTTGTGGGAACTTTTTTTTTGTTTTCTGTAACTCAAGTAAGTTTTTGGGTTTTTTAATCTTACTACTTTAATCATGGGCAATTCAAAACAGATAAAAATAAAATAGGAGAAAAGGGCATGCAAAAAGTAAAGCTGTTGAAGCAGCAAAGTGATGGTTCTCCTTTTACTTTGCCACCTTCCCACAAAAAGGATTAGCATTTTCTAATGAGCACCTTGGCAGGAAGATCATGACTCAAGGACTCCTGGACCTTGGGACTGCACTAGATCTCACCCCTGGGTAGATGTGGGGGTTTCAAGAACAAGAATTTGGCAAGGGTTTTCAGTCTGCCTCAGCTCAAAAGGTTCAAGCTGCTCCTAGATCCCATAGATTTGTTGAGATTTGCTACAGAAAATTAATTGGCATTCATGAAAAGTACTGCAGGGATATTTTTCTTCACAGTTTAAAAGTAGCTGCTGATCAGGATAATTTCTCAAACAGTGTATTTTTCTTTCTGGTCTTGTTTATTAATAGAAATAATACAGTGGAGAGAAATTCACTCCCTCAAACATCATGATAACATGTTTGCTTTGTTTTGTTATTAATCCTCTCCATGAAATTTCTGATTTACATCTTAGTAGTGGCAACAGTAGTTGCTGTACCCAGTTTTATTTTCTCAAAATTTCACAGTTAGTGACAAATTTTCAGTGGTTTTCAAGGATTTTGTTGATTGGAACTCCTCAATTACCTCATGTATGAAATACAGAACTTGAATTTTCCTGCAGCAGTTTTTTCTAGTGGAAGATTTAAAAAGAAATGTCTGGCAGAAATAACCCTACAAGGCATTGGTTTAGGCCTTGATCAATCACATACTCTAATCAATAGGTCTCTTTCTATGAACTAGGCCAGGTTTTAAATGGCCTCTTATTATGCAGCTGCTCTGTCAGATATTTATTTTCACATCTTCCACTAGATTTCACTGCAAGAGGAAGTTCAGGAGAATAGTATTTGGGGAAAGATTTTTATTTTTTAACATAAGTAGTGCAGGTGTTTAGGTGATGCAGCGCTGAGGGATGCCTTGCTCTGATTTGTACTAGAAATGCCTCTGGGAGATTTACGTGCCATTGGTGAATGTTTTTGCTGTACACACTAGCATTTTCCTAGCCTTAACAAATCCTCAAACTTGTGATGCTTGAAGCCTGGCTTTGCCCCTGTGCTCCCAGCCAGCCCTGACCCCCGTGTCACTTCGGTCTTGCTACATGAGATATTGACTTTTAAATAATTGTCTTCACAGGAGGAATCTTGATGTGACATTTTTGCAAAATTTTGTGCTCCCTCTCTATGACTGAATTATGTCCAGGGAAAGCAGGCAGTGGCTAGAAATAAGGAAGGAGTCCATGGAAAAAACACCTGGGATTTTCTCTCTTCTCCACTAACCTCTGGATACCAGTGGTGAAATGGCCTTTGGACTGGATCTTAATGATGTAGCTGCCTGTATGTGAGGAGAATGCATAAAAAATATGCAGGATTCACTATTTACTCATTATTGACAGAATTTTTGTTTGGGGGGTTGCTTTGGTTTTGGCTTCCATCATTTATTTCAGTGATACATTAATTATCACTTATGTCTATGTATTCTGACCTATTTCACTGTTGGTAATCTCTAATTAATAAGCTTTTTCGGATTAAATATCAAAGTGCAAACCCTTTTGCCTTCCCAACCTTGTGTTATTTTCTTTCCTCTGCCCGCTGTCTGTACTTTCTGTGTGTCCCCTCTTGGAGGGTGTTTTCGGCAGGCCCCTGGTGGGATGCACAGCTGCCATGGATACCAGCAGCACAGACTGAGGAGGAAATTATCAGATCGTGGAAGCAACAGCAATAATGGGTGGATGTCCAACCCTGTACAAGTGTAAATTGTCATCCTGCAGCTTAGGTAAACTAGGCATGTGTCAGAAATTAATTTTCTGCCTCCTCCAGGAGTGAGTTTGTATTTATGTACCTTTGAATAACCTTGGGTTTTATTTGTAGGAAGCAGAGTTTCTTCATGTAATGACTCCCTTTGATATTAGATTGCTTTAGAAATTGCAAACCCAGTGGTAGTTACTGAGGTTTAAGCCTGTAAATCAGCAGGAGGAGCTAGTCAGTGAATTGGAGACTTAAATGATGATCCAGAAGAACTGTGGTGTGTTTGCCTGTTCAGATGCTGAGAAGTGAATGAGTGGGGAGTTGAAGACACAGCCGAAGTGGGATATAAAAACACAGTAAATATTCTGGGTTTGAGATGGCAGCACTGACATGTACACACAGCACAAGATATGAGCAGCGTGCTCAGTGGTGGAGGAAGCAGCAATTCCTCAAAGCGTGACTTGATTCAGGGGTGATATCGGAGCAGGATTGTGTCATTTTTTAACCACAGTAACACTCATTTCCCTTGCAAACATTTGAGGAGGAGGGCAGCTCTGGAACAGGTGAAGGTAGTAGGCAAAAGCAGACATTTCTGAAGGAACTGTTGAGACAGGCCATTTTAGCTTAGAACGAGTTAAAATAGTCTCATTAACCTCAGCCCATTTTGAAAAGAAAAAGATTATTTTCTAGGTAGGTTTCATATTTATTTGTGTGGTAGCCCCTTGCACAGTAGGCCTCTAAATAGGCTGTAATTCAGCATGCCTTTAAATTTCTTGTGTTATTTCTTTCTCAGAGGTTCTGGGGTTTAGGCAGCAAGGAAGCAGATTTAATGCTTGTTTGTTGTGGGATTCAGCTTTGTCTGATAATATATAGGCAATTTACTTTGCATTTGTTTCTGTCAGCCTCTGTGTCCAGTGGGATGAATGGGATGGGAGTACTCATTCATTTTCTCCATCATGGGATTTTGTTGCCCCTAGAAACAGAACTGTGGATGAAATGTCACACAATGGAATTGAGTGAATGGTTTTACCCCATTGGAAGTGGTTTAACTTCCACAGGTCCTGAGGAATGAAAAAAGAAAACAAGCACGGACCTTCAGTTTCCCCCACTTTCTGTTTTGGCACTGAAACAAGTGGGAGCAGGGAGGATTTGGCAGGCTCCATGCTTCTGTTCACAGAAGGACTATGAGATGAGTTGCACCTTAGGTTTTTCCCATCTGGAGAACCAGTGGGAGTTAAAAGTGGTGGATGCAGCACCAAGACAATGGTTCTGAGGGCCCTCAGGCACTGGAGGAATCTTTGAGGTGTGATTTAAAGCAGCTTTACACTGTGTTGTGTCTCATTGCTCAGTGCACATGCAGGCTGAAGGACCAGGTTTGGTAAAGGATACTGGCCCATGAGTCAAAAGATGTGTTTTGAGCTTTAAGCAAGACATTGTAGCCTCATTTTTTTCTCTTCTGTTTCCTCTGCATGGTCAATCAGTGTGGAGTGCTCCGAGGGCCAGGCAGGAGTGTCTAGTTCAGCCTGGCGGGGTCTCTGGGCATAGTTGTAATGTGAATAATGTCGCCATCAGCACAACAATATTTTTTTTAGCCATATTTAACATTGCTCAAGCCAGGCCCATGTACACATAAGAGATTCCAACAGCAGCTAATGTGCAGTGAGGACTGCGTCACTGGGAGATGGTAAAGGCTCATGGAATGGCTGCAAGGGTGCTTTCAGAAGCAATAAAGCTCAGCATATGCCAGCATGCTGGAAAGCAGGGGAAAAACAATCCAAGAATCATCTCATACTTTTTTGAATCTACAGAAACTGAGTCTGGTCTAACTGCACACAAGTGATGCCCTTTGGTTTTCCTTCTCATCCTCTCGCACACCTTCCTTACAGAGATTCATACAAGGGAGCAGGGCAGTTTCTTTCACTTGTATGATTCTGGAAGCAATTTAATCTTAAATGTGCAGCATAGGAAGCATGTTTTCAAAAGTCTGTGTGGAGTAATTCTAGCTGGTAGATGACCAAAATTATTTTGTGCCATTCACAGTAAATGGTATAAAATGGCAAGGTAGCCCTTTGTCCCTCTAGCATGTGCAAGCTGACTTTTAGCAGCATGATCTCCTGAGAAGTTTGTGTACACAGGTAGCTACTAAGGAAATTAGAACGTTGAACATATGAATTAAAAAGGGTGGCATTGGTCCCAAAGATTTAAACAAATCCTTTCAGTTTATTACCTTGCAGCATCTCTCTTGGTGTGATGTAGTGCAACACGTGTATGGCAGCATCACAAATGTTGGTAGGCAACTTATTGAAGCACAAGTTGTGAAAGGTTTGATACTTTTTGATACTCAGTTTTACACATTACATAAGGCAAACTAGTATCTAGGGATGGTTAGTGGGGCAAAAGCATGAAGGAGGCTGTATGAAATGGTTTATAGAATGTCATTGCCTGAGAGAGCAGACAATTGGACTTGTTGACCCAGCTGATGTCTGTGTTCAAGTGACATTGCAAGCCATCACGCTGTACATGTACAAGAAATCCCCTCCTACTGTCATTTTCTGTTGGCAAACATTAACTAGGACTGATTTGGATTTCAGTCATTATCTTTTCACCTAACAGTTTTCTTTTTGCAGGGAGTGCATGGTTTGAACATCTCTGTTTTAAAATACAGAATAGGCATTTTCTGGAGGGTATTGACTCAGTATTGAGGTCTTGGACTTTGGTGTAAAAAATTGGTCTAAATCTTTAGTGTGGAGCCTTCATGGTTGCTGGGTTGTGGAGAACTGCCTTCATAGACCTGAGGGCTGCTGGTTTGCATCTTGTGCTAAACACTGCTTGTGTACAGGCATCTGTTTGTGTCCTCTGTCTTTGCCTTGTGGCTTCTCCAGTCAACCTGGAGAGAAAAATACAAAGGCATGGGTTCAATGCGTGTGGTAAATGAGATGTGCAGTCATTTTTTGACTAGCAAACTGAAGTCTGATAACCATGTGAGAGAGATGAAAGGCTGTCATTTGTTGTTGAGAGCACTTTCAGTGAGAAAACACACAGCCTCATTATATGGAAGCATGAAGTGGTAGACACAGGAAGGTAAAAGGGCTGGAAACGAAGTCTAAGAATGTTGAAAATGTATTGCTTACTATATGTGATAGACCCCAAAACAGTTTAGAAGAGGGAGAACAGTTATTTAAGGCAAATATGTCAGACCCTCAGTGAATAACTTGTATAGCTCTAAAAAACTTCTGTTTTAGAAGTGTTTCATTTTTCAAGGACTGTCTTACGTGACAGTCATGGTAGTATGAGGCTGAAATTGAGGATATCAGGGAGGAGGTTGCCTGGATGTTGAAGAGTGTTGCTGATGATGCAGTGAGGAGACAACTGAAATAACACAGAAAATGATCATAGAGTGGGTCAGGGTGGAAGAGCCGACAGTGGTCATCTGGCCCAGCCTCCCTGTGCAACCAGGGCCATCCCAGAGCACATGGCACAGGATTGTGTACAGATGGTTCTGGAATGTCTCCAGTGAGGGAGGCTCCACACCCTCTCTGGGCAACCTGTTCCAGTGCTCAGTCACTGCACAGGGAAGAAGCTCCTCCTCAAAGTTCAGGTGGAACTTTCTGGGCATCGGTTTCTGCCCATGGCCTCTCGTCCCATTGCTGGGCACCACCCAGCAGAGCCTGGCTCCATCCTCTGACCCCTCCCTGCAGACATTGACAGACATTGATGAGGTCCCCTCTCAGTCATCTCTCCTGGAGGCTGAACAGGCCCAGCTCCCTCAGCCCATCCTCATAAGAGATGCTCCAGTCCCTTCATCATCTTTGTTACCCTCTACTGGACCTGCTCCAGGAGCTCCTCATCTCTCTTTGTCCTGAGCAGCCCAGAGCTGGACACAGCACTCCAGATGTGCCTCCCAGGGCTGAGCAGGGGGCCAGGATCACTCCCTGACCTGCTGGCAATGCTCTCCCTGATGCACCACAGGAGACCATTGGCCTCTGTGGCCTCCAGCACACAGCTAATAATTTGCAAAGAAGTTACTGATGATACATGACAAGGCTAAATCATGGAACAGATCTTTGCCTGATGTAAATCAGCATAGCTCCAGGAAAGTCAGAGAGGAATTCTGATTTGTGTCACAGCTGGTAGTTTGTTTCATTTAGCATGTATTTTACTTTTTTATTTTCCATGCAGGATCAGAGTTACTCATCTGTTCATCTCTGTACTCCAGCCAGCATTCCTTCAGTTTGATAATCCTTCATTTTTGTGTAATATTTTAATCACTTCTGATGCAATTGCTTAGGATATTGCGGCTGTGCAGAGGATTGTAATTTGAAGTGAGAAGCAAAGCAGCTGGAACAGAAGAATTCAGAGTGGTGATACTGAATTTTTTACTGTCTTTCATCTCAGATGCTTCATTACTTTGGTGATAGCAATAGAGAATATGGAGTGTGGAGAGTGAGGGTTCTGTCGTGCTGAAATGGCAACCTGTGGTTTGTCAGTCCTTGCCCCGAATGGCACCTGCTGGCCCACGACACCTCCTGAATGCAGAGAGAGTCTGATTCCTGTATTAGGCAAAGAGTACAAGGCAATACCCATAAAGTACCAGCAGTATTGTGACAGAAATAATTGTTTTTGAAATACAATGGGGCTATTTCTCCTAAGGCTTTTTAAAAAAAAATTTTTAATTAAGTATATTCCAAGCAAATGCCTCCAGACAGTAGTTACTGTAGGATAAAAATCTCTTTTCATACTAACTGTTAAATATATAAAATGTTGCTGGAGTCTCTACAGGGAAGCATATTCAAAGCAGGCACTGGACAGGTCGTAAAGCGGCTGCTCTCAGACCTTTTAACACAATACAGTTATTTACAGACATTTGTTCCTCTGAGGAAACATTTTAGACCTCAGTCCTCTGATGTCAGACTGGGTTAGCAACATTCGATCTATTACAAATCTCTGAGGTCTTTTATGACTGCTGCAATAATAGATGCTTCATGTTATGGCACAGTATGGTTTTAAAAAAAATGGCAGAGTACTGAAAATATAGTAGAAAGTTTTGTGTTTTTATGATGTGATGCTACTGGGACAGGCAGAGGATGGTACTTTAGAGCTTTACATAGCACAGAAGTGGACATGCCCTGGGACCATGATTAGACCCAGGGAAGTTATTTTGGGTAAATAGTTAAGTAAACAAGGTATGCTGAGGTCATTTACAAAAAGCTATTGTTGCTGAACCAAAATTATTCACAAATGAGGGTCAAAGGTGCAAATTCTTTCCCTTTTGAGTTGTGCTCTCTTTTTAGAACTCTCAAAATTAATCTTTAAAGGTGAAAAAAGGCATTGATAAAACAAAACGTAATTTCAGAAATAAATTCTACATTTCGGATGGAACAGAGCTTTCTATTTGGAGAAAACAGGGGTATTTTTTATTCTACATTACTTTTCCACTTTTTGGCTGAAGAGCTGCGTTTCTGTGAAGTCAGACCACCAGGCCAGCCTGTCAGTGCTCCTCACCTCACACATTTGGCTGATGTGGAGGGAAGAGCCCTTCCCACGCAGGGCTCCCCTTCCTGCTGCTCTCCCGTGACCCGCTGCTTCCCCTAGCGCTTCCAGCGCCTTCCCTGCCGTGCCCCGCTCTGCCCATCCCATCCCATCCCCGCTTCTCCCGCTGTCACCAGGGGCAGGGTGGTGGCAGGTCCAGGTGCGCTGGGGGCAGCCGGCGGAGCAGCTGCCGCAGATGGGAGCTGGAGTGTTTCAAATTACAGTTTGCAGACGGTTTCCAAAGTGCTTCATCCTCCGGGTCCTTTTAGCGGCTAGCGGATTCTCCTGGGGGATTCTGAGAGCGGTGACAGCTCAAGGGCTCTGCGTGCCCTCGGTGGCAGCGGAGCTGTGGGATGGCACCGGGCAGTGCCCGCTCAGCCCCTCGCCTGCCGAGGTGACAAGCGGCAGCAGCAGCCTGCCGCGGGGAGAGGTTCTCAGGGCGGTGTGCCCTCTCGGATCACACACTCGGCAATCCTAAAAGGAAATTTCACCGCAGCCCAATTTCTGCCGCTGTTTTCCATCGTGATAACACGGGTACAGTAAGTTCTGCGTAAACTGATTATCTGCCCCTCGGGCCGCTCTTTTGTTTGTGCTCTGTAAGCCCTGACGAGAGGCTTTTGTTTCCCGCAGATGTTGATTGTGTTGTACTGCATCAAAAGGAAATGATCTCTGCCTCAGCTGAGGTTCACTTTGAACATGCTTTTACACCGTATCCATACAATGATTGCTCTTGATTTCAGGAGAGGAAAATTAAGATATATAGAGCCAGACACCTTTATGTTCAGCTGTCTGAGCATGAGTGTGTAGTCTAATACTTTTTCTGGACTTTCAGTGAAAACAGATTGAATTTCTTTTTTCTTTTGCCAGGAAAAGAAATTGCAGGGAAAGAAATTATGTCCTGAAGAGCTTTAATTCCTTTGAGTGATCTGAAAAGCAGTATAAATTTCTAGATGATAGATGGCAAAGAGATACCCAGACAACACTGAATCGTTCAAACAGCTCTACTGCATGATTCCATCACACCCCCACATTCCCCCTCAGAAATGAAGCTGGTGACAGTGGTAGATGGCTAGAGAGATAGAACTGACAAAATACAAGGTGGTTGAACCCTGGGGGGGTGGCAAAAACAGAACTGCAGACCGAACGGAGGAAAGTTTTTGAAGATCTGAAATGCAATTCATTTTCATCAAAAATTCCTGTACTTTTTCCAGCTCCTTGCCTAGCAGCGTGGTGTTCTGACAGCAGCTAAACCTCGGAGCGCTTTTCAACCCTCCTCAAGAAAAATGCAGTGTCGTTTATTGGTTTGTTTTCAGACGAAATCATGACAAGCTGCGTGCTGTGGCATCCCTGGTTAGCAGCGCCGGGCTGGCCAGGGGACTGCCGAGCAGCCTGGGCGGGCTCTGGTGTCTTGTCTGGGAGCTCGGCAGCTCCAGGGCTGCCCCTCCTGCCTGGGTGTGCTGGGCCCTTCACCGGCCAGTAAACCCGGTGTAACTCACAGCTGTTAGCCCTTGTACAAACCCAGTCCTGCCCCCCTCGAGGAACCAATCTGCTCTCTCTCCATTAGGGAAAATTTATGCTGCTGTGTCATTAGCTTTCCTCCTCCGTTGTACTTTATGCTGAAGGAATAATAGAGCTCTCTATTATGAAATCTCCTTCCATCATTTAGCAAACCAACCACATCCTGGCATGACTTTGCTTTTCCCCATAGTAAGTCTTCCAAGCCAGAACTTAATAGTCTCTGCACAAATGCTACTGTTTCCAGGGTGCTCTGTAGCACTGGAGTGCAGTTCTTTAAATATCTTGATGGATTTGGGATTAGAAATTGAAGTGCCAGATTCCTGGATATGTTTTGAAAAAATACATCAACACTAATTAGGTATAAATATAGATAAGCCATATTCATTTTAACCGTGATGCTTTTTTATTTTTTTGTACTTTGTATTAAGAATTTTATGTTGAAACATAAATAATTATATGGATTAGTGGCTGATTGCAAAATGAAGCAAAATAAAAACCCAGGTTATCTTGAATTTAAGTGTTACAACACTTAACATTTTGGCATTGATTGTACAAGCACAGAGTCCAGAACCCAGATTTAGAACACAGATTATAAGGTGGTTTCTGCATGAACTTAAATTGTGGTGGAAGAGATGCTGCAGTATAAGGTTAGGCACATCAGAATAAGGTTTGGGACATCTGAAGAGCATTTCAAGGTAGCAGGAGTGCAGACCAGTCTATGAGCACCTTCTTTGAATGAGTTGAAAGGGAGCAGGGATGAAAATTAACTCATTGTCATGGAATCAGAGCCCCAGGAGCCTGGCTCCGTGCCCTAGGAGTGCGTATTTCTGTGCCATCTGCTGGAGCTTGGTACCTTTGGTCTGTGCTAAAAAAGTGCACAGAGTGCGCTCTTCATAAATTGACTAGAAGTGAAGGTAGTGGAATGATCTTTGATGTAGCAGCTCGGTGGTTTGAGCCTCAGTTTCGGCAGTGAAATAGCAGCAGGTTCCTCTGGAGATAATTCATCCTCCCTCCACCACCTGCTGCAGGAGTGGGAGCAGCGAGGGATGAAGGGGCTGGAGAAGGCACTTCGTGTTACAGCTGCTGGTGCTGTGTCCTCATGGCCAGGCAGGCTCCAAAGACCTCAAGTGGAAAAATATATCCTGTGGAGAGAGAGTATGGCTCAAGGCATCCTTCAGGCCTGAGCAAGTCCTGTGCCTCAGCAGTCTCCAGCTCCCTGTTTATGTGCTCCCCAAGAAATGGTCATGCTGGTTTTCTCAAAAAAGTAAAAAAGCAGTGCTTGGAATGTTGGGAGACTACAAGTTTAGATACCTGGAGAATTTGAAATTCAAACTGGGAGTTGATTCCTTCCAGTGTTACTCAAAAGCTGATGGGTTTTTACTGGGACCTTCGCTTACCCACCTAAATCATGCAGTTTATTGCTTAATGACACTTTAAAAGGCTTTAAAGACTGGTGCTGGTCTTTGAAGTTGCACTCAAAAATCTCAGAGTCTCGGTAAGCATTTAGAATGAAATGTTAAATACTCCACATTTGAGGCTTTATAATAAGAATATTTAGGTAAAATTAAAAACTATTGCTCCTGATGACTTTTCTTTATGGCAGAGCTTACCCTTAAAAGGTGTGTATTTGATTAAAGTGTATTTGATTTCTGGCAGTGTCTTCAGATTTTCTAGCAGTGAGAGGGAATATGACCAGTACTTAGTTTTCAAATTAGAATCTCTTTTAAGTTATTTATTGATATGTTTTTTAATTAATCACTCCATGACTTGTTTTTTTTTCAGACAGGCTACTTCATAAGGGAGAAGTTTATCGATAGATTGCATTTACCAAACCACAAGAGCGTTGCATATTGTTGTGGTATTTACAGCTAAGTTCTGCTAGTTAACTATTTGTTATTTTCTTTACACTGATTTTGTCACGTTTTTTGGTTCAGAGTATAAAAATTGACAATGTGAAATGTTAAACTGAGGAGTAATTTAATTGAAACTTTTCATTCTCAATGCTTTTAATTTTAGTAATGCAGAAAATATTCAAAATTCAGAGTCTTAGATCTTCTCATCAGAAAGGATATACTTCTCAGTAATAGATTGTCATGTTTTGAAATCTTTTGAGTGCTGAGGGAATATGTACTGAAAATAATCAACTAAACTGGTTTTGGCCTTGCGAAGCCAGTCTGTCATGGAAATGCATCTCAAAAGATGTGGGGATGTTTCACCAACGTGGCAGACAACATTGTTGGTACTGATATGTTCTGCAATCCCTACTGAGCACGAGCACTCACACCCAGATTTCATGCTCTGGAGCAAGGATACCAATCCTTTGCATGTTCAAAAGAGGGAAGGATTGAAAGTCAGGGTTAAACTCCACTTTGGCATAATCAGGGAGCTCAGCTGTGTAGTAGAATAAGAATGCATAATATGTATAATATAATAACATGTAATAATGTAAATGTCCCCTTCTCCATTCTCTCACTTCTTTTTCTCTGCTAGGGTGTCATGTCACATCTTTCCTGGGTTTGCTGGGAGTCTCTTTTCCCCAGTTATTTGTTACTGAAGCTGATCTAGCTTTAGCAAAAAAAATTATTCAGAAGCAAAAGGTTCTCATTTTGACATGCTTTCTCTTAGCCTCAAAATCTCCATTTTCCATTGTTCTGGGAATGACAATACCCTGTCATCTGCTGAAAGCAACCACCCAGTGCTGCTCTATGGTGGATCTGATTTATTCTGCTGCCTTGTGCAGGGCACTGGTGCTGGCAGGTTGTGGCAGTCCAGGTTTGGTGCTGGTGGTGTGGTGGAGCTCAAGAGCCATCTGGACCTGTGATGATGGCTGTATGAAGTGCTTAGTGGGTGCAAGGATGTCCTCTGGCCACACTAAAATGAATTAAAAGCTATTTGTGGTGTTGGGGAAGCCCTCGACAAAGCCAGACCCAAGATTTTGAGAGAAGGTGTTTGTGTGTTGTGCATTATTTATATTTCAGGGTGCATTAAAGTCTCCTGATCTCAGATACAATTGCTGGTAGGGAAAGGATTTCTGGATTACCCATGGCAGAAAATGAGGAATTGCTTGGTGGTGGGGGAAGGAAATCATACCCCAAATTCACTGCAGATGGTGAGGGCATCTGCTCCATCCAGCACCACTGCTCCTGCAGGCAGTGATGCCCTCTGCTCAGAAACCACAGCAGAGGGGTAAACTGCAGCTCCAAGACACCCAGGGTAAACTCCAGGTCCAAGGCAAGGCAGAACCTAAAGCTCCGAGTGCCATAAAACACAGTAGCCTGAGTGATAATTTCAGTCCACCACCTTGTTGCTATCGATTCGTGTTTGCTGGCTTGATGCAGGCAGATTAAATGTGAGAATGAACGAGCAGAGCTCCAAGGAATGACCTGTAGAATCTTCCAGCAGTTGAACTCACTGTACAAGTGCCAGGATTTGATCAAAGCCTGTCTTTGTATTGTTGGAGTGTAAGTGTTAAGACGACTTGAACAGAAGGTCTCATTATTTTTGTTTGAATGTAAGTACACGGATTATTTCCTTTAAGAAGAAGAGAATGTTATGTTTGTGCTTTTTTCTGTCTGTGTGCTGGAAGACAGAATATTACATAAATATTGGTCAAAGCAACCCATTTTTGATCTCTGCACTCCCTTCAAATCCTGGGTGTTTGTCATGAAAACAAAACCAGCTGTTAATCTGTTATATTTATTGCTTTGTATAGCTGCAAAGACGACCTCCACTGAAAACCCCTCCTTGATAAGTAATTAAAAATTTACTCACTTGCTCATCCTTTTTGAAAACATCTTTGTAGCTCATTTCTGAATTTAATGAGCCTGATTTCAAACTAATTCAACATTTAACAGCTACTTTTACTGCTGAGAATTGTCAGCAGCAGCCCTGGACAGACTGTTGGCTCGTTCAGCAGGCAGAAAGGTAGAAACCCTTCCAGCCTGTGCAAAACTCTGTTCTCTCCAAAGCCGTGGCAAGGCAGGACATGAGTGTGCAGCGGGCCCACACCTTGACTCTTGGTGCTGAGCAGTTGTGTTTAGAACCTGCTGGTTTACACTGATTTCTGAGGTTTCACCTTGTTAGCGTAGAAACACAT